>SJYT01081318.1:119304-225307 GCA_006410635.1 Cephalophus harveyi
ACATGAATCTGAGTGAACTCCGGGAGTTGTTGATGGACAAGGAGGCCTGGCGTGCTGCGATTCATGGGGTCGCAAAGAGTCGGACACGACTGAGTGACTGAACTGAACTGAACTGAGGAGGTGGAAACAACCCAAATGGACATCAACAGATGGACAGGTAAATAAAATGTTGAGTATACATTTTACAATGGAGAATTATGCAGCCTTAAAAGGAAAGGAAATCTTGGGATTTCCCTGGTCCAGTGGTTAGGACTCCACGGTTTCACTGCCGAGGGCTAGGGTTCCATCTCTGGTTGGGGAACTAAGTTCCTATAAGCCATGTGGTGAGGCCAAAAAAACAAGGGAGGAGGAAATCCTGTCACATGCAACAACATGGATAAAGTTCAAGGATAGTCTGCTAAATGAAATAAGCCAGTCACAAAAGAACAAAGACTGTGTAATTCCACTCCTATGTACCTGAAGTGGTCAAAATCGTAGAAACAGAAAGAAGGAAGGTAGTTACCAAGGGCTGGGGGTAGGAGGGAAAGGGAATTAGCATTCAATGGTAGAGAGTTTCAGTTTTGCAAGATTAAAGTTCTAGAGATCTGTTATACAACGATGTGAATATGCTTAACACTACTGAACTATACACTTAGAAATGGTTAAGATGATACGTTTAATGTTATGTTTTTTACCACAACTTATAAAGTTAACATTTTAATTTATCCAAAAAAAATTGTTGGATTTCCCTGGTGATCCAGTGGTTAAGAATCCACTTGCCAACACAGGGGACATGGGTTTGATCCCTGGTCCAAGAAGATCCCACAGAAGTAACTAAATATTCTAAATATTTGTGTTAATCCTCCTCATGCTTTTCTTTATAATTTTACTACTAATATGGGTATCTCTAAATAGTGTATATTTGCCTGATATTGAACTTTATACATGGAATCATTTATTGTCTTCTAACATCTCTTTTTCTCTGATCTCTGAATGAAAACATGACAATTTATCCTCTATTCTGCTGTTAATGGACATTTTAAATGTTTCTGCTGCTGCTAAGTCGCTTCAGTCGTGTCCGACTCTGTGCGACCCCATAGACAGGAGCCCAACAGGCTCCCCTGTCCCTGGGATTCTCCAGGCAAGAACACTGGAGTGGGTTGCCATTTCCTTCTCCATTGTGTGAAAGCGAAAAGTGAAAGTGAAGTCGCTCAGTCGCAAGTTATACAACGATGTGAATATGCTTAACACTACTGAACTATACACTTAGAAATGGTTAAGATGATACGTTTAATGTTATGTTTTTTACCACAACTTATAAAGTTAACATTTTAATTTATCCAAAAAAAATTGTTGGATTTCCCTGGTGATCCAGTGGTTAAGAATCCACTTGCCAACACAGGGGACATGGGTTTGATCCCTGGTCCAAGAAGATCCCACAGAAGTAACTAAATATTCTAAATATTTGTGTTAATCCTCCTCATGCTTTTCTTTATAATTTTACTACTAATATGGGTATCTCTAAATAGTGTATATTTGCCTAATATTGAACTTTATACATGGAATCATTTATTGTCTTCTAACATCTCTTTTTCTCTGATCTCTGAATGAAAACATGACAATTTATCCTCTATTCTGCTGTTAATGGACGTTTTAAATGTTTCTAGTTTGGGGCTATTACTAATGGATATTACTCCTTGTAATATAATATTTTTGTATTTTTGTATTTTGTATTTTTGTATTTCTCTTAGTCCTGGTTAACATGCCCCAAAGCTTCTCTAGACCCTGGACTTTTGGAGTACAGTCTTAAGTAAATGAAAAAGAAATGGAACACAACTTAAATATCCATCAAAAGGGTAATGGGTGACTAAAATGTAACTTACTTATCTAATGGAATATCATACAGTAATCAAAAGGAATGAGCTTGATCTTTATATCATCATGGATGGATCTCAAAACATGTGGAATGATGAAAGTGAGAGAAAACAGAAACACTGAATCGTACAATTTAGGTAAATTGTAAAGCATACATAATACATACTAAATATATGTAAAAATATAAAAAGTGAACTGTAAGTGTATACTAAACTCATGATTGTCTCCAAGGAGGATGGGAAAGGGTTCTATATTTATAGTGTTTTATTTCCTTTTAAAATAAATATGACAAAATATTAACAATTCTGGCTGATAGCATATGGGTATTTGTTATACTGTTCTTTGTATTTTTGTTTTTGTATGTCTTAAGTTTCTTAAAAGAGAGAGAGAGTGGACCGAGAAGACTGTGGAGAAGGATGTGTAAGCAATATTGAATATTTGTGTTTGCCTAACAGACCATCTAGTATACAAAATTAACATAATCCTAAAGTAGATTTTTCATGGTTTTCACTCTTTTGATATAATTTTAAAAGAAACACTATGGTTTAAAAAAAATAAAAAGACTGTGCAAGGACTTCCCTGGTTAGAAATCCACCTTGCAATGCAGCAGATACAGGTTAGATCCCTGGTCAAGGAACTAAGTAAGGCCCCACATGCTGATAGGCAACTAAACCCTGATCCACAACTAGAGAAAAATCCGCCGGCAGCAACCAAGGCGCAGCTAAAGAAATAAAATTTAAAAGACTGTGAAAAAAAAAACAAGCTTCTTTCATGTGTCCTACTAGTATTTACATGAGGCAGATTCTTAGGTAATTACTAGGTTAAACAGCTTGAACTTCCTAAAACATTTGCTGCCTTCCAAGAAACTGTTCCAATATACATTCCTTTGGAAGATCCTAACTTCAAATGTTACAGATCTGGGAGTCCTCATCCTTTATTAGCTGATACTTAATTCTTTCACTTTGGAAATCAATACCTGAGGCATACGGCTTTGCGTTAACCTCTGGTTTAATCAGCATTCTTCTAAGTAAAATGTTGAAGACATTTCAGCTCCTTATAAGCAAGGGCTGTCTAAACAGAGAGCTTTTCAAAGATCGGAGTTGGAGGCAGGTGACCAGAAACTGGACAATTACTTGGCAGAATATTATAGATTCTCTCTCCCTTTTTTTTTTTTTTTTTTTCATTCTTCAAATGGTTAGGAAACACTTCGTCCCTCAGCGGCGTGCAAGGACCTAAAGACCCAGACTGAATTTCGAGAGTTTAGCTAAATGATCCAGCCCTGAGATTCTCCGAATTCTTTATGGCTGGCTGGACCTTAATTTTAGGCTTTGTGAAGGGTGTTCCTATACAGATGAAAGACTGGAAACTCAGAAAAAGAAAACTAGTTTTTATTTGATGTTAATTAATTACGTTGCTTAAAACTACCCATCAAGCCCAGTTGGGGTTTTTGATACAAAAATAAATTCTTGCCGAAGGAACATTCTAGGGCGGAGGAAGGAGAGACAATTGCGGGCAAGGGTGTGTGTTAGTCGCTCAGGCGTGTCTGACTCTGCGTCCCCATGGAATTCTCCAGACAAGAGCAATGGAGTGGGTTGCCGTTTCCTTCTCCAGCGGGCAAGGGAGACTGGGTGAAAAAAGCAATATCTCCTAGTCTTCGGGTTTGGCTCGTTTCTGCTCGATAGGTACCTAGCCCCTGAACTACTTGTGGCGTTAGCGCCGGCCGGGAGACTAGCGACGTGGGACACTTAGTAGCCCGGAACCTCGCGCGCGCGGTTCCGGCAGCAGCGCGCCCGGGGAAGCTTTTGCGTGCCGCACCGCCCTGCGCCATGCCCTTTACCCCGGCGCTCGGAGGTGAAAGCTCCTAGTCTGGGCCCTGCAGTGGTCCAGGTGGTTTTCTTGGTAGCTGAAGGCCCGAGACCAGGCCTCAAGTGGAAACGGCGTCACCATGATGACTGGACGGCATGCCCGAGCGCCCTTACAGTTCCTGCCTGATGAGGCCCGGAGCCTGCCGCCGCCGAAACTGACGGACCCGCGGCTCGCCTTCGTAGGCTTCTTGGGCTACTGCTCCGGCCTGATTGATAACGCGATCCGGCGGAGGCCGGTGCTGTCGGCCGGTGAGGGCTGCGCGGACGGGATCGGCCGGGAGGAGCTGGGGTCGTAGGGCTGAGGGCCGGCTCCGTCTTAGGCTGCCTGAGGTGCCTCCGCTTTTCCGGGCCTTTTCGCGTTAACTGGCCGCGTCCCGGCTCTCTCAGGTATCCGCTCCTCTTGAGCGTCTCAGAATCGGGCCGGCTAGAGTGTCATTTCAGGAAACAGATGCAGTGCAACCCACGACCTCGCAGTGAGGCTTGAAGGACCCCGGACGGAACTGCTTGCTCCCCTCTCAGTTCGCGTTGTAGGGGTGCAAAAATGAGCGCTCAGTCTATCCAGTGCGCTACTAACACTACGTGCCTTATAGCATTTAGTCATCAAACGCCGTGGGCTAAGAGCGGGGAGTATTAGCCACAATGGGCAAACAGCCTTAGAAAGGTTAAAGCAGCTTGACCAAGGTCGTAAGTAGCACAGCCTGTTTGTAAACCCCAAGAGTCTACTTTGAGAACCAGCACTTCTCAGATTTAATATGCATACTGATAAGTTGAGGGTCTTGTTAAAATGCAGATTCTGATTCATTAGCCCTGGAGAGAGAGGGGCCTGGTGGTCCCAGTCTCCCAGACACTGCTGGTCTGGGGACCTCACTTTGTGTAGCAGGCTGTAAATCACTGGGCTATATTTCCCAGTAAGTCCGTGTCCACCTGTCGGAGACCAGCCGTGATAATAAGTGACACACAGTGTGCGTGCCCAGTCGTGTCTGACTCTGCGACCCCCATGGGCCCAGCCTGGCTCCTCTGTCCATAGAATTCTCCAGGCAAGAATACTGGAGTGGGTTGCCATTTCTTTCTCCAGGGGATCTTCCTCACCCAGGGATGCAACCTGCATCTCCTGCATTGGCAGGCAGATTCTTTACCTCTGAGCCACCTGGGAAGCCCAAGAGGCACAGTAGCTGTGCTAAAGTCTGTGGATTTCCCAAGGGAAAAGAGGGAAACTTTATAAGAGATACTTTTGAATTTAGCTGTGATCTGTCAGAGGAATACTTGGAGAGAGGCTTCCAGGCCATGGGAGGCTACCGAGAGTGAATGGAAGCAAGAGCATGGGAATAAGGGGACAGTGGATGATGAGTAAGTGCAGAGTAGGGTGATAAGGCAACAAAGATTTAGGTGGGTTGTGGCCATTTATTCTCCAGGCAGTCGGGAACCTTACATACTTTTTGAAAGCTGCCAGAGGAAATACAGTGATTAGACTTGTGTTTTAAAGTGTCAACTTTTAACAGTTAAAGGTTGATGATTATTTGGTTGTATTAGAATACAGCATATACATCAGAATACATATAACCCTGTTTGCTGAAGGGCAGAAGCAGACTTGATAATAGCAGTGAGCACACAGGAAACCTAGATCTAGTATTGCCCATGAAAAGTAACTTGGGATCCTTGGAGAAAGAGCTGATTTCAGAGCTGGGGGGTGGGATAGGGAAATAACAAGATGAACCTATCTTATATTTGAAAGTCAGAAAGTGTTTAATAAAACAAGGCGTGAAAATTACATAGCAGTGTATGATGCAGAGAGCTCAAACCCAGTGCTCTGTAATAACAGAGGGGTGGGAGGTAGAAGTTCATGAGGGAGGGGACATGTATACCTATGGGTGATTCATGCTAATGTATGGCAGAACCCACACTATTGTAAAGCAATTATTTTCCAGTTACAATAAACAATATGACACTGAAAAGAAATGAGTCCCTACTGTTTAGGTAACAAATGGCTGAGACAGGAGAGCTCTTCCTTGTTAACAGAATGCTGGCACATGTAGAGTAAATATAAAATAGTAACTATAAAATAGGGAAATAGGACACCACCTTCACCAATGAACGTGGACATCAATAAAGAGCACACGAGCAGTGTGTTTCTGGATATTAACTTCAGGGGGTGTAACATCACTCACAATGGGCAATGACCAGGATACCTAATGCAAATTTAACCACAAAGGCAATCACTCAAATACCAAATAAAGACATTGTTTTTTTAAAAAAAAATGGCCTGAACCCTTCAAAACTTGAGTATGGGGGCAAGTTCCTAAACCTTTGCACCTAGTTCCACTCAGGGCAGTTAGGTAGAGTTTAGAACAGTCCCTGACCGTGAGAAAGTGTTCATTTCAAATAGATTCCAATTGTCAATTGATCAGAAAACATGGAAGTGCACTGTGAATTAAGAATATTTTTGTCTTTTCTACGAAGCCAGGTATAAGGCCAGGACGGTAATTGTTAAAAGCTGACAAAATGTCTTTGATTCCCATTCCTCTTGAAATTACAAACCCAACTTTGCTTCTGAGTTTACGGTTTAGCCATGGGCTAAGGTCTCAATAACAGGCACCCAAGTGACTTAGAAGAAAAGTTACCACTTCGAGTTTTGTGTATTCACCTGAACAGTCAGGGAACTTTCACCTATTTTATTTAGGTTTTCATTTATTCAAATTCCAACCAGAAGCTAAATACAGTTGGAAACCGGTAAGCACTAAGTTTTACTCCAAAGGAGTAGGATCATTCAGATTTACTCCAATAAAAGTATGCAACCCTTAAGCAAAACTTTTCTTCATTTAAAAGAAAAATAAACAAAAAAAACTATAAAATAAATAAATAAATAAAGTGTCAACTTTATTAGAAACTGGAGCCAAAAAGCCCAGTTAGGAAGAAAACTAATTCAGTGGTTCAGGAAACCAGGAGAAGGAAATGGCAACCCACTCCAGTATTCTTGCCTGGAGTATTCCATGGACAGGAATTGGCTGGCTGCAATCCATGGGGTCACAAAGAGTCGGACACGACTGAGCAACTTAACACTCTTTCAGGCAACCAGAAATCACCTCCCTTGTGCCTCTTTTGCCTTCCAGCTGTATGTATGCTTGGAGGTTGACTCCCAAGCCACCAGATGTCAGCATTTCCAGGGCTCAAATAGACTTGAAATCCCATCTGCCTTGGACATGACCCCACTCCACAGAAATGAGTGTTCTTTGTCCATTTCTGCCACTAGGAACTATGGAGTGTTCTCCTTTTTTATCACCACTCCACACCTGCCCAGGCCTGTTATTTGGTGTAATGAAAAGAGGTCCACTTTGGAGTTAAATGGCCTTGCCCCACTGCTTCCCATTTCTGTCACTTTGAGCAAGTTACTTGATCAGAGCTTAAGTTTCCTCACCTGTAAAGTGAGAATAATTCATCTTTGCAAATTTTTTTGTGAGAATCTATAGGTAAATGCCTGGCACACAGAAGGAGCTAACAGGTTTCCCTTTCCTTAGCTCTTGCTGCACAGTTATATTTGTTCAGTCTTAACTGAGCTTTTTCTCTGTGCCAGGCAGTGTTACACATTGGGTATGGGAGGAGGAATACTGACCTGCTCTTGAGGAACTCTTATTGGGTCAGTGAGACAAGCAGGTATGAGTCTCGGCGTGACAGGTGTTTTGATAGCTGGGTGAGCAGACAGTACTTTGGGAGCCTGAAGAAGGTTCAGATCAGAGAGATGGTGTTCCAGAAGAAGAAAAGATTGGCTGAAATTTGAAGTTTGTATCACTTAATCTCACCTTGTTGTCAAAGAATGTTTTGTGCCTTTTCTGGGAGACCGAAGAACCTAGTGGTTAAGAGCACAAGCCTTCGAATTTGATGCACCTCCTCCTCTCTACTCGCCATTTGATTGTGGAGAAGTTACTTATCTCTGTGAGCTTTAGTTTCCTCATCTGTGAAATAGGGATGGTATCTACCTCTTTGTGTGGCTGTGAGAATTAGGGAAGATGATGAATGTAAAGCACTTAACCCAGGCCTAGGGGTCAGAGTTCCTGAGTTCCTTGAGTTTCCCTTGTTGCTTTGGAAAATTCAGGCCTTGAGGACTTTATTGAAATGGTTCTCCTCAGCAGCATTTATTGAATGCATACTGTATTTATCTAGTTCATTGTCTGCCGAATAGTAATGCTCAGTATTTATTGAATGAGTGTGTAAATAACAAGGAAATATAGAACCATCCAGAGATTTACAAACCAGATGGGCATATCTATGAAAAAGATGAATTCTGATACAAATTTATACAGATAAGAGTAGGAGGAATGGGGAAGGAGGAATACATGGTGGATTTTTTCAGCTGTGACCATGGAGAGTATCTGGCATTCTCTAGGTAGTTGGGATATCTGTGCAGATCTTTTTCAAGTACACAGAAAATATTAAATACAGTTTTTTCTTAGGCTTTTCTCCCATCACCTATTTTTAAACCCTTGTTTCTGGATACCACTCACCTGCCCTAAATTTAGACTTAGTATCTAAGTGTAGTCTGTAAAACTAAATCTGTATTGATTTCTAGTCTAACATAAGAGTAATTTATTGTGTTCTCCAAAGAGCACTGTGGCTTTCAAGTTTAGGTCAACTGAGTAAAGGAAAAAAGAGGAAAATGATTGTGAAGGGATTGTGTATATGGTGAGAGGGAGACCACTGCTGAAAGAGAAGAAGCTAGGGAAATGGGGACTTGAGAAGAGGCCAAGCCATGCTTTTAGGGTTTGGGACACTGATACCATTGAAATCTTCTGTGCAGGATATGGGTAAACACAGAGAGTCTGGGTCTGTTATCTGTGTAGGCCAGAGGCTCTTGGGACAACGCAGCACACTTCGGTTTGCTGTATTACAGGTGGCTCATTAGGGGAAGCAGCGGCTGTTTGGGGTAAGTGCTGTGCTATTCAGTGCTAAGTCAGTTCAGTCGTGTCTGACTCTTCGTGACCCCCTTGGACTGTAGCCCACTAGGTTCCTCTGTCCATGGGATTCTCCAGGCAAGAATACTGGAGTGGGTTGTCATGCTCTCCTCCAGGGGATCTTCCTGACCCAGAAATCGAACCTGCGTCTCTTATGTCTCCTGCATTGACAAGTGGGTTCTTTACCACTAGTGCCACCTGGGAATCTCCTTTCTGGGTAAAGTGAAGTGAAGTGAAATTACTCGGTCGTGTCCTACTCTTTGTGATCCCGTGGACTATAAAGTCCATGGAACTCTCCAGGCCAGAATACTGACGTGGGTAGCCTTTCCCTTCTCCAGGGGATCTTCCCAACCCAGGGGTCGAACCAAGGTCTCCTGCATTGCAGGCGGATTCTTTACCAGCTCAGCCACAAGGGAAACCCAAGAATACTAGAGTGGTTAGCCTATCCCTTCTCCAGGGTATCTTCGCAACCCAAGAATCGAACCAGGGTCTCCTGCATTGCAGGTGGATTCTTTACTAACTGAGCTATCAGGGAAGCCGCTTTTGGGGTAAGGGAGAATGCAAAATAGTCTGAGCACTGTCCAATCCCAGGTCATAGTGATATTTTGTGTTTTTATTGTTTTACAGTTTTTCCCAAAACATTTTTAATAACTACTATGAAAAACGGTTAGGTATTATCTTTGTTTTAGAGGTAATTATTGCATATTTATTAAGTGCTGTCTGTGTGCTGATATACAAAGATGAGTGAAACATTGACTTTGCCTGGTAGTAGAGGGAGAAATAATAACTATAGCAATTTACATATTATGAGGGATGAATTCATCCTTTTAACTCCAGGAAAGTTTTAGGAAGGCTTCTTGGCAGAAGTGTTGTGTGAGTTGAGCCTTGAAGGATCAGAACACTGCTGGGCAGAGAAGTAATCAGTACATGATGTATGAAGGAGCCTAGGTTATGTGAGGAATTAGAAGTAGTTCAGTGTTGCTGGGCACAGTATGCATACCAGGGAGTGTCAGAAGGTGAAGGCGGAGGAGTCAGCTCATGAAGGGCCTGAGAGGTCACGTGCGGGAGATTGGGGTCTTGTTAACCATCATTGAAGAAGGGACTGACAAACTAATTTGTGTTTTAGTAAAAATTCCTCTAGTGACAGGGTAAAAGCTGGAATCAATGTGGAGTAGAAAATGAGATGAAAGGTAAACCAGTTATATAAATGAGCATGAGTTGAGGAAATATTTATCAGGTAGAATCGACAGTGACTGAATGTAGAGGATGAGGGTAGAAAAAAAAATGATAATTAGTATACTTATTACCCAGGACTTGGATTTCTGGGTAAATGGTCTTTTAGGAAAAAGATTTGAATAGGAAGGAACTGAATTGGTTTGGGAGAATTCAGGTTATCGTATCTGTCAGATATTTGGATATATATGTTGTTCACATAGGTATCTAGTTGGACGTAACTAATGGGTTACCAATACATGGATAATAGATAAAACTATAGGAATGAAAGCATGTGTGGGATAAGAGAATGGCTGGGAATAAAATTCTGAAGCATCGCTATAAAATCTATACTTAGCCTTTTGTAAAAAAGAGAAATTTATATAAAGTTAATACCTTTGGATCTCCCCTTCACATTTAAAATTTTGGCTTTGTAGATCATGTGATTTGATCCTTTCCAGTCTTCTTATAATGGGCTTTCCTGGTGACTCAGAGGTTAAAGTGCCTCCCTCCAATGCGGGAGACCCAGGTTCGATACCTGGGTCGGGAACATCCCCTGGAGAAGGAAATAGTAACCCACTCCAGTATTCTTGCCTGGAAAATCCCATGGGCGGAGAAGCCTGGTAGGCTACAGTCCACGGGGTCACAAAGAGTCGGACACGACTGAGCAACTTCACTTCACTTATTTTTTTGCTGTACTGAATAGCATGTGGGATTTTAGTTCCCTGACCAGGAATTGAATGCACACCCCCTGCAGTAGAAGCATGGAGTCTTAACCAGCAGACCGCCAGGAAAGTACCAGTAGGATGATTTTCTTAAAGATAGTTTTTGAATAGGTAATACTTGCAAAATTATACAATTCAGGGGATACAAGAGAATGAGATGTATTTGTAGTACAGTGTACTGTATGGGGTCGCACAGAGTCGGACACGACTGAAGTGACTTAGCAGCAGCAGCAGCAGCAGCAGATATGTAAATACAAATCGGTATATGGAGACAAACCAAACTGCTCTTAGACCATTTGTAGAGGGCTTTAACCTCTACTCGTCATGTCCTGAACACATTCTGGAATGCAAGTTAGTGTAGGTCTAAGGTCTAAAGTTAACCTAGTGAGAAAGAAGACTTTTTTTTTTCTGTGTCAGTCTACCATTCAAGTTTTTGTGTTTATCCACCTATTTCCTTGAAGAAACTTAGAAAACATGAATTTAAAAAATTTTAGGTTCTGTTGATAGCTACATTTTTAGACAAAATGTTGCTTTTCGTAGTTGCCAGATATCCTTAGGGAGATGTCCCAAGGTCATGGCTGTGTGTTCAGAGTACCCATATGCAACCTTTTTTTTTTTTTAAGAATGTTGGAAGAAATTACAAACTATGTATCTAAAACATTAAAAATGTGATTTTTTAACATACAAGACTGATTGGAATTTGTGGTTTCAATTTCAGGTTTGCATCGCCAGCTTCTATATATTACTTCCTTTGTTTTTGTTGGATATTATCTTTTAAAACGTCAAGACTATATGTATGCTGTGAGGGACCGCGATATGTTCTCATATATAAAGTCACATCCAGAGGATTTTCCTGAAAAAGGTATTTCAAGTTCATTGTAGCAAACTTCTTTCTTGCTCTGTGCCATTTTCCCTAGTCAGTCTTTCGCATGCCTGTGACTTCAGGCCTTCTGTGTTCTGTTGACTTACGCCTCTTTGTCTATAGACCAGAATTCTCTCGAATTCATATATCCAGTTTCTAGCTGAGCACCTCTGCATCCCTCAAACAGCACACAGGACTTACGTCCCCGCTGCTCACCCGGAGCCCCTGGGCTTCTGTGTCCTGCTCCAGTGAATGGCACTACCGCCCACCTGGGCGCTCCAGCCCGAAGCCTGGGAATCATCTTGGCTGTCTCTTTGACTTCTCATTAGTCTTCAAGAGTTACCGTTCTAATCCCTCAATAATTCTCAACTCTGAACTCTCCTCTCTGCCACTGCCACTACCCTGGTTCAGGCCCTGGTAATCTCTTGTGTAGACTCCTGCGCTTGCCTCCAGCTTGCCTCCCCGCCCCCAGCTGAGCCAATTGCCTGGTGCAAACACTTAACTTAGACTTTTATCCACCCCATTACACTCACAGACTGTGTTCCTCACTGGACTGTAGCTTCATCTTTGTTTCTCCCGCCTCCAGCCCAGAACCTACACATAGTAGGCATTGAATAAATAATGCCTGGCCTGACCTACACAGAGCCCTGCCTCATCTTGCGTCACTCAGCTCATGCCGCTTGAAATGCTGTCCTGAGCCCTCCGTGTGTCACTGTGTGCGTGCTGTGCCCCTTAGGCTCCCTCCTGCCCCACTTCCACCCTGCGCACCTACAGATTCCTGCTCAAGAGTCATCGTGCTATAGACAGGAATTCTCTGACCACACTCTACTTATCTTTGTGCATGTATGAATGTAACTGTAATACAGCTGTTTTCTTGTTTATATTTTATACAAATATACAATATAGATATTTGCATACATGAATGAATGAGTGTAGGAAATTTTTAAACTTGTAATTTTATAGATTTTTAGATTTTCCTATTTATGTAAATGTGTAAGCATTTTAAATCTCATCGGACTGAATGGTGATCTGTAAGGTCCTACTTAGCTCTGAAATTGTATTATTCTTAATAATAATTTCCTTATCCTTCAGTCATATATGTGATGTTTATGGTGGATCAGAAGGGTACGGCTTTTTTTTTTGCCAGTAAAGAGCTCAAAGACTAGTACAAAGCCATGAATAGTGGACTTGTCTGGGATGGGAATACTCAGGACTGTTGGATGTTAGAGATGGAAGGATCTTGGGAATATTGATTTCTAAGAGGGAGACCCAGTGGCAGTTAGTCCTTCGACCATACCTCTGGCTCTTTGCCTGTACGTTTCCACTAGCTCCCTCTGACTGTGAGTGTAGCCTCACAGGCTCATTCTCTCAGAGCAGCAGATTACTGGCAGGTGTGCGAAGAGCCTCCTGCACCAATAGTGCAGCCATGGAAAGCTCGACCACCTCAGCTCCTGGCCCCTCCCTGTTCAATCCTTCTTCCACTCCTTCAGCCAGGATCCCTCTGGCAGCACTTTGCCTCTTTAGACAACCATCTGAACATCACCATAGATTGTTTCAAAGCAGTTCTTTATTCAGTAGAACAAAATGCCAGGTTGGGAAGCTAGGTTGAGGACTAGAAAATAAAGCAGTTCTTATAAGAATATTAAGTGTTAATGTTTCTTTAGGAAGTATGATTTTTTTTTAAACATGAAACCTGTAAACAAATGAGCTGTCTCTTATACACATCTAGATGTGTATAAGAGACAGATGTAACTGTGTAAGCATTTCAATTTAAGCATTTTAAATCTCATCAGACTGAATGGTGATCTGTAAGGTCTTACTTAGCTCTGAAATTGTATTATTCTTAATAATAATTTCCTTATCCTTCAGTTACATATGTGATGTTTATGGTGGATCAGAAGGGTACGGTTTTTTTTTTGCCAGTAAAGAGCTCAAAGACTAGTACAAAGCCATGAATAGTGGATGTGTCTGGGATGGGAATACTCAGGACTGTTGGATGTTAGAGATGGAAGGATCTTGGGACTATTGATTTCTAAGAGGGAGACCCAGTGGCAGTTAGTCCTCCGACCCATACCTCTGGCTCTTTGCCTGTACGTTTCCACTAGCTCCCTCTGACTGTGACTGTAGCCTCACAGGCTCATTCTCTCAGAGCAGCAGATTTCTGGCAGGTGTGCAAAGAGCCTCCTGCACCAATAGTGCAGCCATGGAAAGCTCGACCACCTCAGCTCCTGGCCTCTCCCTGTTCAACCTTTCTTCCATTCCTTCAGTCAGGATCCCTCTGGCAGCACTTTGCCTCTCTAGACAACCATCTGAACATCACCATAGATTGTTTCAAAGCAGTTCTTCATTCAGTAGAACAAAATGCCTGGTTGGGAAGCTAGGTTGAGGACTAGAAATAAAGCAGTTCTTATAAGAATATTAAGTGTTAATGTTTCTTTAGGAAGTGTGATTTTTTTAAACATGATTTTAAAATCTTTTGTGATTTTTCTTTTTATAGATAAGAAAACTTACAGGGAAGTTTTTGAAGAATTCCATCCAGTGCGTTGAAGTCTCCAAAATGCTTGCTCCAGTTTCATTAATAACCAGTTATTTCTGTATTTTGTCGAACTGTTCCTATGACATCTGAAGTTTATGTTAATCTCTTAACGTTAACACCTTGTGATTAAAATGGTCATTATAAGCACTCTGACTCCATTTTGTCAAAAAAACAGTTCATCAGAGAATGGTCAGTTTCCATTTAGCTAGTTTTGAGAAGACATCTGGCAGATTTTAAAATGGAGTTTAGTTCTAGTTCAGAGTTGGCAGTCAAATAGCCTGTGGGCCACATCTGGCTCACTGCCAGTCCAGTTTTATTGAACACAACCAGGCTCATTTGTTTACAGGTTAATGGCTGCTTCCTTCTGCAGCAGAGTTGAGTGGTTATGACAGAGACCTTATGATCTGTGAAGCCTGAACTATTTAATGTATGGCCTTTTACAGAAGAGTCTCACCTGCTCCAGTTCTAGTGCAGAGTGAACCAAGCAAGCCAGAGAATGGAAGGTTTTATGAGTCACGTAGAATAATTTTGACTCAATTCTAGGTAGTAGAAGGTCACTAAAGTGTTTTAAATAGGGATAACATGGTCATGGTTATATTGCTGAGCTCAAAATGCTGTCCTGAGCCCTCCGTGTGTCACTGTGTGCGTGCTGTGCCCCTTAGGCTCCCTCCTGCCCCACTTCCACCCTGCGCACCTACAGATTCCTGCTCAAGAGTCATCGTGCTATAGACAGGAATTCTCTGACCACACTCTACTTATCTTTGTGCATGTATGAATGTAACTGTAATACAGCTGTTTTCTTGTTTATATTTTATACAAATATACAATATAGATATTTGCATACATGAATGAATGAGTGTAGGAAATTTTTAAACTTGTAATTTTATAGATTTTTAGATTTTCCTATTTATGTAAATGTGTAAGCATTTTAAATCTCATCGGACTGAATGGTGATCTGTAAGGTCCTACTTAGCTCTGAAATTGTATTATTCTTAATAATAATTTCCTTATCCTTCAGTCATATATGTGATGTTTATGGTGGATCAGAAGGGTACGGCTTTTTTTTTTGCCAGTAAAGAGCTCAAAGACTAGTACAAAGCCATGAATAGTGGACTTGTCTGGGATGGGAATACTCAGGACTGTTGGATGTTAGAGATGGAAGGATCTTGGGAATATTGATTTCTAAGAGGGAGACCCAGTGGCAGTTAGTCCTTCGACCATACCTCTGGCTCTTTGCCTGTACGTTTCCACTAGCTCCCTCTGACTGTGAGTGTAGCCTCACAGGCTCATTCTCTCAGAGCAGCAGATTACTGGCAGGTGTGCGAAGAGCCTCCTGCACCAATAGTGCAGCCATGGAAAGCTCGACCACCTCAGCTCCTGGCCCCTCCCTGTTCAATCCTTCTTCCACTCCTTCAGCCAGGATCCCTCTGGCAGCACTTTGCCTCTTTAGACAACCATCTGAACATCACCATAGATTGTTTCAAAGCAGTTCTTTATTCAGTAGAACAAAATGCCAGGTTGGGAAGCTAGGTTGAGGACTAGAAAATAAAGCAGTTCTTATAAGAATATTAAGTGTTAATGTTTCTTTAGGAAGTATGATTTTTTTTTAAACATGATTTTAAAATCTTTTGTGATTTTTCTTTTTATAGATAAGAAAACTTACAGGGAAGTTTTTGAAGAATTCCATCCAGTGCGTTGAAGTCTCCAAAATGCTTGCTCCTGTTTCATTGATAACCAGTTATTTCTGTATTTTGTCGAACTGTTCCTATGACATCTGAAGTTTATGTTAATCTCTTAACGTTAACACCTTGTGATTAAAATGGTCATTATAAGCACTCTGACTCCATTTTGTCAAAAAAACAGTTCATCAGAGAATGGTCAGTTTCCATTTAGCTAGTTTTGAGAAGACATCTGGCAGATTTTAAAATGGAGTTTAGTTCTAGTTCAGAGTTGGCAGTCAAATAGCCTGTGGGCCACATCTGGCTCACTGCCAGTCCAGTTTTATTGAACACAACCAGGCTCATTTGTTTACAGGTTAATGGCTGCTTCCTTCTGCAGCAGAGTTGAGTGGTTATGACAGAGACCTTATGATCTGTGAAGCCTGAACTATTTAATGTATGGCCTTTTACAGAAGAGTCTCACCTGCTCCAGTTCTAGTGCAGAGTGAACCAAGCAAGCCAGAGAATGGAAGGTTTTATGAGTCACGTAGAATAATTTTGACTCAATTCTAGGTAGTAGAAGGTCACTAAAGTGTTTTAAATAGGGATAACATGGTCATGGTTATATTGCTGAGCTCTCTGCAACACCATAGAGGGTGGTTTAAAAAGAGGAAACTCACAACCAGGAGAATAGCTAGGAGACTGGTACAGCAAAGAGGTCTCAGCTCTTAGTTGGGATATCCTGGGGAAAGTGAGCTCAGTAGATAACACTGTCTTCAGTGAAAGTGTTGGTTGCTAAGTTGTGTCCAACTCTGCAACCCCATGTGCTCTTAGCCCCTGGGGCTCCTCTGTCCATGAAATTCTCCAGGCAAGAATACTGGAGTAAGGAGCCATTCCATTCTCCAGGGGATTAAACCTGGGTCTCCTGCATTGCAAGCAGATTGTTTACCATCTGAGCCCCCAGAGAAGCCCGTCTACAGTGGATTAGAAGTAAAAGATCCCACCTAACTAGAATGAGGTTTTAGTCTTTATGGCTTATCAAGTCCAAAAATTTGTCCAAAGATTTTGTTTCTAAGGTCAGATTTCATAATCAGGTTTTGGAGATTAATAAAATTGTTTACATATGATTTGAGATTGGGTGGCAGTATGAATATAAGCAGATGGACAAAATCACATGGTTCCACCTCTTCTCTTGAGTCCTACTTGTTAAAATGAAATCATGTCTGAGAAAGTACTTTAGAAGTTCATAAAGATATATACAAATACAAGATATTTTTATTGCTGCAATAAATAAGTTTATAGTTTATCTCTGCTCAATAGGCATAGGAGTGTGAACCACTCAGACTTGAGGGCTCTGCTTCTTAGTTCTGTAGGGTAGAAAGTAAGGGAGGACTAGAACAAATAGAAGGTGACAGTGGGAGAAAAAATAGACCTCTAATAATAGCTCTCTCATGCCAGATGCTTTTGACTTACTGTTTAATTTTCAAAGCAACTTCATGAGATAAGTAACACCATCTCCATTTTATAGATGAGGAAATTTAAGCCACAATGGGTTAAATAACTTGCCCACGATTGCAGTGAATGACTGCCAAGAGAGAAGGATGTGAACTTCGGTTAGTCAGATGCTAGAACTTCTATTTCTACTGTAACACACTGACCAGGTGACAGACATGTGGTCCCTCATGAATCACTGGCTTCCACCTCAAGCTAGTAAGAGGAGCGAGGAGCTGTGAACAGCAGCAGGCAGCCTAACGGTGACACAATGAGTCCGGGAACTGGTGCTCAGAGGAAGGTAGGGAGGATTCCCAGACATCCAAATCATCTTCACTTGTAGTTGCAGGTCCAGGTTTTTCTGGTCTTACCGTCATCAGGCTAGCAAACTGCACCATGTCTTCATCACAGAGACTGCCTTCTATCATGTGGAATAAGCTGTGGGTGCACAAATTTGAAAAAACAAGTCAGTATAAGTTCACACCACTAAAGTACTGTCACATGTCTATTGAAATAGGAAACCTATTGAAAAAGCACAACGGTGCTGTTTGTAGAAAAACCCTAGTGGCCTTACAGCACTATGAGAAGAATCTGGTGGTCAGAGCTGCAATACATCATCTAGCTTCATCTCTGCCTTTTACTAACAGGAAAACTACAGAAAGGTGAAATAAGTTGTCCAAGGCATAGAGAGGTCAGTGCAGAGCCGGGACAAGAAGCTAGATTTTTTTTTTAACTTTTGTTTTGCCACCACAAAAAACAAGTTAGAGTGTTGAAGTGTGTTACAGTGTAGAACTGGCTGCTCTTGTCTTCCAAGAGGTTTGGCAGGTCAAGGAGTGACGGATCTCACTGCTCTGCCATCCCTAATGCTTACCTCCAGCCCTGGCTGCAGAATTCTAAAGTGCTAAGGAAATCCGTAGTGTAGACAAAAGGAACTAAATGTGAGTTAGGCCAGGGTCCATTCACATCTTGGCTTTGCCATTTCCTGAGTAACCTCAGACTCATTTTCTCTCTCAGATCTCCAGGTTTTTTCATGTGTTAAAGGGGATTGTAATTCCATTAGATCATTGATATGCAAGTAATTTTAAACTATAAAACTATTCAAGTGCCAATCCTTTTATAATACCTTTATTATTCAGTGACTAAACTGAAACCCAGCGAAGTGAGCAAAAACAAGGCTGCACAGCTCGCTAGTGGTGGAATCAGAACTTGAACTCAGAGCTCTTGACCCAGCCCCCTTACATTCAAGAAGAACCTCTGAAAGGCCACTCAGGGGCGTCAAGAGGAGAGGGACACAAGGTTGAAGCTGGCAGTTTGGGTGTAGGTTTGAAGTTGTTTAGTCACTGAGTCATGTCCAACTTTCAACCACATGGACTGTAGCCCCCAGGTTCCTCTGTCCATGGGATTTTCCAGGCAAGAATACTGGGGAGGATTGCCACTGCCTTGTCTAGGGGGTCTTCCTGACCCTGGGATTTAGCTCAAATCTTCTACATTGGTAGGCAGATTCTTTACCACTGAGCCACCTGGGAAGCCCAGGTTTGAGGTAGGGAAAGGGGAAATGGCTGAGAAAATACCTGGAGCAGAACTCTCTAGACTGTGCATTTAGGGTCCATGTGTACTACCCATCATTACAGAGTAGCCTCAGGAAATATGGCAGAGACTACATCTGATGGAAAGAACACCCAGATCAGACTTCCCTGGTTAGGAATCTGCCAGCTAGTGCAGAGGACACAAGTTTGATCCCTGGTCGGGGAAGATTTCACATGCCACGGAGCACCTAAGCCCATGTGCCACAACTGCTGAGCCCACACACCTAGAGCCTTGCTCTGCAACAAGAGAAGCTACCCCAGGGGCTTGCCCTGTGGTCCGGCGGTTAAGAATCAGCCTGACACAGGTTAGATCCCTGGTCCGGGAAGATCCCTCTAAGCCTGTGCACCACAACTACGGAGCCCGTGTGCCGCAACTACTGAGCCCTGTGCGCCCTGGAGCCCATGCCCTGCAACAAGAGAAGCCACTGCAGTGAGAAGCCCGCACACCACAGCTACAGTCAGCCACGCTCACCGCAACTACTGACTGCCTGCATGCGGCAGTGGACACCCGGTGCCGCCGAAATTACACAAAGGTAAAAATTTCCAAGTATTCTCACATTTACTGTAAAAAAAAGAAGCTACCCCAGTGAGAAACCCAACTACAACTAGAGAAAGTCCATGCAGCAACAAAGACCCAGCACAGCCAAAAAAAAAAACAACAACGCCCAGTTCTGGGGCCAGTCTTGCTTTTTTTATCCCCTTACCAATTATGCGGGGTTTCACTGGTGGCTCAGCAGTAAAGAATCTGCCTGCAATGCAGAAGACTCAGGTTCAATCCCTGGGTCAAGAAGATCCCCTGGAGAAGGAAATGGCAACCCATTCCAGTATTCTTGCCTCTGTCCATGGCAGAGGAGCCTGGTGGGCTACAGTCCATGGGGTCAAAAGAGATGGACACAACTTAGCAACTAAACAATTATGTGACTTTGGGTGAGACACTTCCTCTATCTGGATTTATTTTTCTTACAGGTAAAATGAGGATAAAGAGTCTGCCAAAATACCTACATCAGGTGCTTTGAGATTCCCATGGGCATGGGCATGGTTTATCACTGATGATGGAGTGATGGGAACAGGGAACAGCTAATGGGAACAGGGCTGGCATGTGACACAGGATCAAAACCGGCAGGTGTTGTGGCCAAATTTCTCCCAATCTGTACCCAGGAGTGACCCAGATCCCCTTCCAACCTCCTACCCTGTGTGGCACCACCTGCTTGTCTAGCTTCCTGCTCACTACCCCTCACAACCCCAGCCCTTCTGGGCTCAGATCCCAACATGTATGTATATGTCCTCTCAACTGGGCTTCCCAGCAGGCGTGCCTCCACGCTGGTGTGCCTAGTATGAGTTAGAGTGTCCACACGGTGATTCTTTAACTTTCCGCTTGGCTGGGTGCATCTTGGGATGGCCAGAGCACCTCTGCTAGTTGCGGGACTATGGTGAACAGCCTCACTCATGTACCCCAGCAGCTTCACCCATGTATCCCCGGATGCCATATAAATATAATTCTCCATATCCCATAACTTGAAAAAACGTTGGAAGCAGTGCCACACACTCAAGACTCAACATTCACACCCGTGTAAAAACGTGCCTTGGATAAGGTTCTTCATTTATACAATAGAAATAATAAAATCTATCTTCCTAGAATTGTTCTGAAGATTAAATGAGTTCATCCTATCTCAAGCATTTAGGGACTATATTGACATTTATTATGTGCTCAAATAGAAGCTGTTATTAATATGTGACATCAGCAGTTCTTATTTTAGAATTCATGGATGGGCCTCTGAAGTTGCATACACAGTCATATATATATCTATATGCCTAGACCCTGGGGAGAGAGTCCTTGGCTTAATCAGACTCTTAAAGAAGTCAATGATGAGAACACACTTGTTCATTTCATACAGCTCCAAATATTCAGATGAAGTGATGCAAAATATTAGTCACTCAGTCATGCCTGACTCTTTGCAACCCCATGGGATGTAGCTCACCAGGTTCCTCTGTCCGTGAAATTTTCCAGGCAAGAATACTGGAGTGGGTAGCCATGCCCTTCAGGGGATATTCCTGACCCAGATTGAACCCGGGTCTCCTGCAGTGCAAGCAGATTCTTTACCGTGTGAACTGTCAGGGAAGTCCAAATATTTGCATACTTACTAATAAATGCACAGTTACATACAAGTGCACATAAGGCATGCACACATCAACCACTTTTCCTTATGTTTCCATAATAGTTCACCATCATTACGCACCAATTCTGGGTCAGAAGGAGAGTAAGACAGGCCTGGCCTTGGGCCTTCCTGGGTTGTGGTCTCAATACCCAAAAGCGAGGGTGGCTGTCTGAGAGCCGGGCTCGCCCTCTCCCACTGGGTTCACCACTGCTCCCTCCCCTCCCCTGGAATGCCCCTCGGTGGACATTAGCATGGCCACCATTACCTTTCCTACATGGCCTGTCCCATTTTCTCCTGGTATCTCCTTGTCACCTCCTCGGCTTTCAGGGTAAGATGGGTGAGGATGTGATGAAGGCTAGAGAAGTGCAGGTGGAACTGGGCTTCCAGGTCCAGCTGCCCTGACACCCTCTCCTCCTCAGCCTCTTCTGTCTCTCCAGCTTCAGTCTCAGCTCCATTGGCTTTGCCGCCTGCCACCTTGGCCTGCCACTCCTGCCGGGGCAGCAGCCCATGCTCCACATCCATGCGAATGGCCTTGAGCATGGTGAAGTAGCTGTAGAGATCGGAGGCGCCTGCCTGGGCCTGGTACCCATGTGTGCTCGGCTGCATGTCCCGCAGAAGGCTGGGGATCATCACCACCTGCTCCATGTTGCGCACCACGGCCAAGTACCGGTCCATGACGGTCAGCAGGCAGTTCTTGGGGTAGCGCTTGGTCAGCATCTGCATGATGGTTTTATCTTCCATATGGAGTCCCACAGACTGCCTCAGCCTCTGTTTCCAGGCTGTTATTTTTATGTCAGTATGCACAGCAGTTTGACAGGATGCTAAGACCCAGCTGGTAGGTCAACACAGCCCTCTTTTAGGCCAATCCTAGGGCTTGGGTCCCAACGTCCTGTATCAGGTGATCCATCTGCCCAGGGACAGAACTGCCAGACTTCTGACTGTCATTTCAGTGCTCCGTGACTGCCTCAGTAAGAGCCCAGCTCCTCCTTCATCAGCTTGCAGAACCATTTAGAAGGCAGCCTTTCCCCTTGGCAGCTGGTGCACTTGACCCCGGGGCAATAATTAATTCTCTCAGGTCACCTAAGACCAAGCTGCCCGTTGGCTATCTGTGTCTTAATGCCCAACTTGCTTCTTTCCCTTGGGTGCCTCAGCTGTGAAATGAACAAGGGAAGAGGGTCACGCAATGAAACGGCTTAGTGTGGGGCAAAGAGCTCTCAAATGGGAGCCAGAAGTCCGGTTCTGCAATTTCTCAGTCGTGTGTTGTCATCGTTTGCTAGTTAACACTTAAGAGCGCTCACTTTGCATCAAGTACTACACTGAGCTCTTTCACTCAGTCCGTACAGTGAGTGCTTTAACATTCTCATTTTACCAATGAGAAAACTGAGGTGCACACAGCTAAAGTAACTTGCCCATAGTGCCACTGGGGCTGGGATTCCAGCCTGGGACCAGCTCTCTCTCACCTTCAGTTAGGATTCTAGACTGATGTGTGAAGTTGCACAAGTTATACAAGTTAACAGGATCCATCTCCTTGTCTGTAGATTTGAGGTGTTATTGTAAGGAGACGAGGTAAACAAAATGCTTTGTAAATCACAAAATGTAGTCCCCAGATGTATTATCCATGCAGTTGCTGGATTAATGCTGAGGTCCCTCTCAACTCTAGCCTGTAATCCCATGAGTTATGAAGCTTCATCTTCACCATTGACCCAGTGTTTTGGCCAACAGTCTTGAGAAGATAATAATCCCTTGCATTGCCACATTTTCACAGTTGGCAAACTGTGTTTGCTATCAGTCAGTTCAGTTCAGTTCAGTCACTCAGTTGTGTCCGACTCTTTGTGACCCCATGAATCGCAGCACGCCAGTTCTGCATATAAGCTAAATAAGCAGGGTGACAATACACAGCCTTGTTGTACTCCTTTTCCTATTTGGAACCAGTCTGTTGTTCCATGTCCAGTTCTAACTGTTGAAGAATAGCTATGTATATAAAACATAAGTATAACTGTTGCTATAGTTATTAATAATTAGAAAAAGGAACCCTAATGAGAGGTTCAAAGTCTCACAAGTTAGTAGCAGAGTCAAGTGAACAAGGCCTTCTGAGTTCTGAGTCAGGCCCTGCTTGCAACTCCACTGTGAGAGGAAAGATTTACTAAGCACATTCTGCCCCAGCATGGGAGGAGAGGGCAGGAGGAGAGCATGGGAGGTCATCTTGTCTCAACTAGGCCACCTTCACGCCCACTCCAGGGCAGGGGCCCCTCTGCACCCTCCTGACTTGAGCTCACCCACTGGACCACTTTCTTCTACTCCCATGGCCAGAGCCATGAGATTGTTCATCTTTACGTTGAACTGGAATCTAACTCGCTACACAGCCCTGCCACCCCTCCCCCATGAAATCACAACATTCACCCTATCCGAAAGTCATGGGCCTTAACTCTGCTATATGAGTGCAACAGGATAATGTGAAAAAACCATCTTCCAGCCTTTAACTTGCTTAGTCACACCGCAGATTGAGCAGAAAAACATTAGTGTCCCCCTTTCCAAATGAGGAAACTGAGATTCAGGAAAGGGGAGTCTCAGACATGACAGGAGGAGGCCCAGCCCTGCTCTCCAGGCCTCAGAAGAAAGTGACAGCCGTCCTCTCTCCAAGCTCTCTTCATGGGCTGGCCAGGCACGTGGCTGCAGATGACCTGGGGTCACCCTGCATTGGACAGTTGGCCTTGCCTCTCTAAGGCACAGAGGGCAGCCAAGTCCAGCCACAGGCCTGCTGTGAGGGCAAAGCTTCCACTTGTAACCCTTTCTGTATTGCAGGTTGTAAGCAGAACACAGAGCATGGTCAACTCTTCTTCCCTCTGGCTGTGTGACCCTGGGCTAGTCACCACTCCTCCCTAAGCTTCAACTTCCTCCTAAGTTATAATAATGATAAGAGCAAGCATTGACTGAGGATTTGCTATCCTAAGCTAAGCTGATACATGCAAAGTGCTTAGAACAGAAGTCAATTCTCCCAATAATCCTATGGCGTAGATAGTCTTTGTTCACAGAGAAGGAAATTGAAGCCTAGGAAGGTCAAGTAATTAATCTTAAGACACACACTATTAACTTTTAGACAAACAGAAACTGGAGTCAGTGGTAAATCCTGCCCATTGATATTAACAGTTATGAGGACTAGAGACGACATTTGTGTGTAATACCTGATATATTGCAAAATCTCAGTAAACACGCACTGCCTCCTGGCCTTTCCTATTTCCTATGCTATGCTCCTAATTTCTCCTTTATTCTTCCATTCTAGGGCTTGCTACACACACTTCCGTTCCCTTTGTACCTATCCTGGTGCCCACACCTGCAAATGCTCAGTAGATGCTGGCGGACCGATGACTATTAGACTCACTTTCTGATGTACTCTAGAGTCCTTGGTTATAATGTCTAGTCACCTTGAAAAATAGGGTCCCTGGCTTGGAAGGAGGCAGTAGTGAGGCCTTTGACCCAGCGAGGGAGTCCAAGTGGCTGCAGCCACACATGGCCCAGGCATGGCAGGTGCTGAAAATCAGCTCATGGGCCTGACTCTAAAGGGAGGCTCTTTTCCAGAATTCTAGGAGAGGTATGCCATACTCCTGTCCTGGCAGTCTTCCTCATATACACTGTTCTTTCTCAATATGTTAATGTAAACAGTTTGTAATATACATTAGCCAGAGGACTTCACTGGTGGTTCAGTGATTAAGAATCCAACCTTGCAACAGCGCAGGTTTCATCTCTGGTCCGAGAACTAATATGCCACATGCCGTGGAGCAGCTCAGCCTGTGTGTCCCAACTAGAGAGTCCATACACTGCAAGGAGAGATTCCACATGATATAACAAAGATCCCGTGTGCCTCAACTGAGACTTGATGCAGCCAAATATGTATGTATGTGTGTGTGTATATATATATATATGTATAAAGAACCTAAAAGGGTGGGATGGGGTGGAGGGTGGGAGAGAGGTTCAAGATGGACGGAACATATATATATATTTATGGCTGAGTCACGTTGTTGTATGGCAGAAACCAACACAACATTGTAAAGTAATTATCCTCCAATTAAGAACAAATTTAAAAAGAAGATGCATTAGCCTGATATTAACTCCACCAGTCAGCTACATGGAGAATTTGCATAAAACTATTTCCTAACCTATGAGTGGAAAACAGCAAGTTTTCTAAATTAATAAAGTGGAAAAATATAATTTTAATAGATTACTTAAGTAAACGTTTGATTCATTCATTTTAGCCCTAAAATACTTATTGTTTGCTTTTTTACTTTTCTAGGAAAACACCGCACCATGCCATTTGGGAATCAAAGTTCCCTGGCCAGGGAATCAAAACTACGCCCTCGGCAGTGAAAGCCCAGTCCCAATCACAGAACTGCCAGGGAAGGGAAAACATTCTTAAAATATCTTTCCTCTGGCAAATGGGACTTCCTTTGTATCTGAACATCCAGGATGGCTGGGCAGTGGATTTAGCTGGAGACCAGGAGTCTGGACACTGTGATTTGGGTTCTGGGGCTGCTTCCAGGTCCACTTGTGACCAGGCTTCCTGGGCCCTAGCATCCATGATTGTAAAGGGAAGGGTTTGGAGATCTCTGAGGAAAAGGCCTTTCAGTCCTGGTTGTATAATTCCTTTTGAATCCATGTTTGGATCACTAAGGACATCATTACCCAGGTCTAATGCCCTCCTCGTTAACCCAGCTCCAGATTCACTGACCCAGGTCTGGAAAACATGATGTTCTGCTTGCAGACAGGGCTGGGAGAACTGAGCCGGGGTGGTGGGCCAGGCAGGAGGGTCCCATCAGCAGCAGCCTCCTGGGCCTCCCTTTCCCCATTTATTCAACAAGGGGGGGCTGGTCTTCATTAAGTCCTCTACAGCTCGGACTTTGGGGGACTCCACCAAAGCACAGCCCCCCTGTGGCCCACTGTTATTCTGCCCCTGTGTATGCATCATAATCTCATCTCAGGCTCGTCCATTCCCAGACTCACTCATGGACATGGCCCCAGGGATGGAAGGGGCACTGGATGCATGAGTGAGTGAGCAAACTGATAACAGGGGGATAAATGAACTCTGTGTGTGTGTGCCAGTCACTCAGTCGTATCTGACTCTGCAACCCCATGGACTGTAGCCCACCAGGCTCATCTGTCCATCGAATACTCAGGCAAGAGTGCTGGAGTGAGTTGCCACTGCCTTCTCCAGGGGATCTTCTTGACCCAGGGCTCAAACCCAGGTCTCCTGCATTACATACAGATTCTTTACCATCTGAGCCACCAAGGAAGCCCCTCAATGAGCTGCATGAGTGAACAAATGCAGAACAGACCAAGTAGCCCTGTGAAGAGGGGCAGGAGAGTCTGCACTGACAGGGCTATAGACGGAGACTGTGTCCAGGCCCCCCTGGCAGATGAAAGATAAAATGTTCCTGAGTCAGCAGCTGCCAGCTGGCTCCAGGTATCAGGGAACTAAGGGCGCAGGCTGGGCTCAGACAAGTTCTAGGAGTGGGGAGAGGAGGAAGGCAAGAAAGAAAGGACAAGAACGTGAGATCTTCTCAGGGGATGCTGGGGGCAGGAGAGGTGGCCCTTGGTTCCAGAAGGTCTGCTGGACTCAGGGGTCCCTGCCATGTCTCAGGGTTGGGAGGTTATCTTGTGCGGCTGGGCCACTGCAGGCGGAAGTAGCAATGGAGAACAAGGAGGTTGCAGAGGGTGGGCTAGACCTCAAGTACCATTCTGTTTCCCCCGGACTTCCCTCCCGCCCTCAGATGGGGAAGCTGAGGCTGAATGAGCCCCTTTACTGGAATGGTCTCTGCAGAGCTGCCTGTGACCTCACCCTCAGGTTACCTGATCACCCCAAGTTAGAAAACCTGATGGACTGGGGTCAAGGCCCCCAAGAGCCGGGCCAGGAACACCATGTGAATGTTGTACAAGGGATGAGCTGATCAAGTCGTGTTCTGGGAGGCCAGACTCCAAGAAAGCATGGCAGGGCTTGAGCCCAGGCAGCTACAGAATGGGCTCACACCTAGGCTGTGACAAGTTTTCTAGCTTTAAAAATGATTCATATACCCACACTCATGGGAATTCCCTGGTGGGCCAGTGGTTAAGACTCTGCTCTTCAAATGCAAGGAGCAAGGGTTCGATCCCTGGCAGGGGCATTAAGATCCCACATGCCTTAGGATGCTGCCAAAAAACAAAAACAAAAAACAGAATACACACCCTCATATCACCTGATGACCGTGGATGGGCCTGGGGTTATAACAGGCCATGAGGCAGATAAGGCACCCCACTCAGGCAGTTTGTATCTAGTGAGAAGAAATTCACAATGAACATTTGCACAAATAAATATGACCATATCACATGGTGACATGTACCAGGAAGAAAACAAATTAATGAGCTAGAGCCTTGCTACTATACAAGTGTGCTCTGCAGACCAGCAGCATCCAAGCACCAGGGAGCTCACCAGAAATGCAGAGTCTCAGGCCCTGTCCAGGATCTCCTGAATCTCCATTTCAACGAGATCCTCAGGGGATGCCTATGGCCAAGGGGTCAGGAATTCATTCCAAGCATGGTTATTACCCCAGGGGAAAAGAAATATTCATTAACATATTGAGACCTGAATATTCTCCTGGAAGCTCTGTTTTGCAGGTAGAGGGAACAAACAGTACTACCAATCTCGAAAATAATGTCCTTAAAGCCATATCTGGAACTTCCCTGGTGGTCTGGTAGTTAAGACTTTGCCTTCCAATGCAGAGGGTGTGGGTTCAATCTCTGGTAGAGGAACTAAAATCCCACATGCCTCACAGTCAACCAACCAAAACATGAAACAGAAACAATATTGTATCAAATTTAATAAAGACTTTTTAAATGGTCCCTATCAAAAAAAAAAAAAAAAGCTTCCTGGTGGCTCAGTGGTAAAGAATCTGCCTGTCAATGCAGGAGAACTTGAGTTCAATCCCTGGGTCAGGAAGGTCACCTGGAGGAGGAAATGGCAATCCACTCCAGTATTCTTGCCTGGAAAATCCCATGGACAGAGGAGCCTAGGGGACTATAGTCCATGGGGCTGCAAAAGAGTCAGACACAACTTAACAACTAAAACAATAACTGGTCTTCATTAAGTCCTCTACAGCTCCGACTTTGGGGGACTCCACCAAAGCACAGCCCCCCTGTGGCCCACTGTTATTCTGCCCCTGTGTATGCATCATAATCTCATCTCAGGCTCGTCCATTCCCAGACTCACTCATGGACATGGCCCCAGGGATGGAAGGGGCACTGGATGCATGAGTGAGTGAGCAAACTGATAACAGGGGGATAAATGAACTCTGTGTGTGTGTGCCAGTCACTCAGTCGTATCTGACTCTGCAACCCCATGGACTGTAGCCCACCAGGCTCATCTGTCCATCGAATACTCAGGCAAGAGTGCTGGAGTGAGTTGCCACTGCCTTCTCCAGGGGATCTTCTTGACCCAGGGCTCAAACCCAGGTCTCCTGCATTACATACAGATTCTTTACCATCTGAGCCACCAAGGAAGCCCCTCAATGAGCTGCATGAGTGAACAAATGCAGAACAGACCAAGTAGCCCTGTGAAGAGGGGCAGGAGAGTCTGCACTGACAGGGCTATAGACGGAGACTGTGTCCAGGCCCCCCTGGCAGATGAAAGATAAAATGTTCCTGAGTCAGCAGCTGCCAGCTGGCTCCAGGTATCAGGGAACTAAGGGCGCAGGCTGGGCTCAGACAAGTTCTAGGAGTGGGGAGAGGAGGAAGGCAAGAAAGAAAGGACAAGAACGTGAGATCTTCTCAGGGGATGCTGGGGGCAGGAGAGGTGGCCCTTGGTTCCAGAAGGTCTGCTGGACTCAGGGGTCCCTGCCATGTCTCAGGGTTGGGAGGTTATCTTGTGCGGCTGGGCCACTGCAGGTGGAAGTAGCAATGGAGAACAAGGAGGTTGCAGAGGGTGGGTTAGACCTCAAGCACCATTCTGTTTCCCCCAGACTTCCCTCCTACCCTCAGGTGGGGAAGCTGAGGCTGAATGAGCCCCTTTACTGGAATGGCCTCTGCAAAGCTGCCTGTGACCTCACCCTCAGGTTACCTGATCACCCCAAGTTAGAAAACCTGATGGACTGGGGTCAAGGCCCCCAAGAGCCGGGCCAGGAACACCACGTGAATGTTGTGCAAGGGATGAGCTGATCAAGTCATGTTCTGGGGCGGCCAGACTCCAAGAAAGCATGGCAGGCCTTGAGCCCAGGCAGCTACAGAATGGGCTCACACCTAGGCTGTGACAAGTTTTCTAGCTTTAAAAATGATTCATATACTCACACTCATGGGGATTCCCTGGTGGGCCAGTGGTTAAGACTCTGCTCTTCAAATGCAAGGAGCAAGGGTTCGACCCCTGGCGGGGGCACTAAAATCCCACATGCCTTAGGATACTGCCAAAAAAACCCAAAAAAACAGAATACACACCCTCATATCACCTGATGACCGTGGATGGGCCTGAGGTTATAACAGGGCATGAGGCAGATAAGGCACCCCACTCAGGCAGTTTGTATCTAGTGAGAAGAAATCCACAATGAACATATGCACAAATAAATATGACCATATCACATGGTGACATGTACCAGGAAGAAAACAAATTAATGAGCTAGAGCCTTGCTACTATACAAGTGTGCTCTGCAGACCAGCAGCATCCAAGTACCAGGGAGCTCACCAGAAATGCAGAGTCTCAGGCCCTGTCCAGGATCTCCTGAATCTCCATTTCAACGAGATCCTCAGGGAATGCCTATGGCCAAGGGGTCAGGAATTCATTCCAAGCATGGTTATTACCCCAGGGGAAAAGAAATATTCATTAGCATATTGAGACCTGAATATTCTCAGTTTCTGGAAGCTCTGTCTAGCAGGTAGAGGGAACAAACAGTACTACCAATCAGAAAATAATGTCCTTAAAGCCATATCTGGAACTTCCCTGGTGGTCTGGTAGTTAAGACTTTGCCATCCAATGCAGCGGGTGTGGGTTCAATCTCTAGTAGAGGAACTAAAATCCTACATGCTTCACAGTCAACCAACCAAAACATGAAACAGAAACAATACTGTATCAAATTTAATAAAGACTTTTTAAATGGTCCCTATCGGGGAAAAAAAAAAAAAGCTTCCTGGTGGCTCAGTGGTAAAGAATCTGCCTGTCAATGCAGGAAACCTTGAGTTCAATCCCTGGGTCAGGAAGGTCACCTGCAGGAGGAAATGGCAATCCACTCCAGTATTCTTGCCTGGAAAATCCCATGGACAGAGGAGTCTAGGGGGCTATAGTCCATGGGGTTGCAAAAGAGTCAGACACAACTTAGCAACTAAAACAATAATAAATGTATTTTTTTTTTAATCTTTAAAAAGAAAAAAGCCACAACTAGCTTACTGATGGGAGAAGGCAATGGCACCCCACTCCAGTACTCTTGCCTGGAAAACCCCATGGATGGAGGAGCCTGGTGGGCTACAGTCCATGGGGTTGCTAAGAGCTGGACATGACTGTGCAACGTCACTTTCACTCTTCACTTTCATGCATTGGAGAAGGAAATGGCAACCCACTCCAGTGTTCTTGCCTGGAGAATCCCAGGGATGGGGGAGCCTGGTGGGCTGCCGTCTCTGGGGTCACATAGAGTTGGACATGACTGAAGCGACTTAGCAGCAGCAGGTTACTGGGGAACCTTAACCAAGTCATCCCACCTCTCCAGGCCTCAGTTTCCCACCTGGAAAATTGAGGAGTTGAACTAAATAGAGGCTCTTTCGAACTAAAAAAAAAAAACAACAGTCCTCTGAATGGAGGATTTTGAGGCATCAAGAGTCAAATGACCAGCTAAGAAAGCTGTCTGAGGGAGCGGCAGGGCCTTGGAGTCCCAAGACCTACATGTAAGACATGACTGAGCGACTGGGTATGCACATACATACAGTAAATAAAAACTTAAATGTGAATGAAGACAGCAACTAAGGAGCCATCTCTGGGAAGAAGGAGGATGAAAGAGAGGGGTATACACAGGTACTTTCTATTTGTTATGTCTTATTTCTCAAGCTGAGTGATGGGTACATGGATTCATTCTCTCATATTTATTAATACATTAAGTACTTAGAACAAAAAAAAAAAAAAAGAAAAGTGGGAAATGTTTTCCAGGTAGAGGTACCAGCTTGAGCAAATGTCCAAGGACACGAAGTAGCAAGAATATTGCCCCCCTCTCCCAAACTTCACAGCTCAGTTCAGTTCAGTTGCTCAGTCATGTGCAAAGTATTGGAGCTTCAACTTCATCATCAGTCCTTCCGATGAACATTCAGGATCGATTTCCTTTAGGACTGACTGGTTTGATCTCCTCGCTGTCCAAGGGACTCTTAAGAGTCTTCTCCAACACCACAGTTCAAAAGCAACAATTCTTTGGTGCTCAGCTTTCTTTATAGTCCAACTCCCATATCCATTCATGACTACTGGAAAAACCATAGCTTTGACTAGACGGATCTTTGTTGGCAAAGTAATGTCTCTGCTTTTTAATATGCAGTCTAGATCGGAGTAGGCAATGGCACCCCTCTCCAGTACTCTTGCCTGGAAAATCCCATGGGCGGAGGAGCCTGGTAGGCTGCAGTCCATGGGGTCGCTAAGAGTCAGACACGACTGAGCGACTTCACTTTCACTTTTCACTTTCATGCATTGGAGAAGGAAGTGGCAAGCCACTCCAGTGTTCTTGCCTGGAGAATCCCAGGGACAGGGGAGCCTGGTGGGCTGCTGTCTATGGGGTCACACAGAGTCGGACACGACTGAAGTGACTTAGCAGCAGCAGCAGGTTGGTCATAGTTTTTCTTCCAAGGAGCAAGCGTCTTTTAATTTCATGGCTGCAGTCACCATCTGTGGTGATTTTGGAGCCCCCCTAAAATAAAGTCTGTCACTGTTATCATTGTTTCCCCATCTATTTGCCAGGAAGTGATGGGACCAGATGCCATGATCTTAGTTTTCTGAATGTTGAGTTTTAAGCCAGCTTTTTCACTCTCCTCATTCACCTTCATCAAGAAGCTCTTTAGTTCCTTTTCACTTTCTGCCATATGCAGGCGTCATCTGCATATCTGAGGTTATTGATATTTTTCCAGGCACTCTTGATTTCAGCTTGTGCTTCATCCAGCATGGCGTTTCACATGATGTACTCTGCATGTAAGTTAAATAAGCAGGGTGACAATATACAGCCTTGACATACTCCTTTCCCAATTTTCATAGTTTTTCTTCCAAGGAGCAAGCGTCTTTTAATTTCATGGCTGCAGTCACCATCTGTGGTGATTTTGGAGCCCCCCAAAATAAAGTCTGTCACTGTTTTCATTGTTTCCCCATCTATTTGCCAGGAAGTGATGGGACCGGACGCCATGATCTCAGTTTTCTGAATGTTGAGTTTTAAGCCAGCTTTTTCACTCTCCTCGTTCACCTATATCAAGAAGCTCTTTAGTTCCTTTTCACTTTCTGCGATATGCAGGCGTCATCTGCATATCTGAGGTTATTGATATTTTTCCAGGCAATCTTGATTTCAGCTTGTGCTTCATCCAGCATGGCGTTTCGCATGATGTACTCTGCATGTAAGTTAAATAAGCAGAGTGACAATATACAGCCTTGACATACTCCTTTCCCAATTTGGAACTCCACAGTAGCTTTTCCAAATCTTTACTCCCCCACTTTCCACCTCACCCCTTTCGATCGGCCTCAAGTTCCGCGGCTGACCTTTCTGAGCAGATAAGTCCCCTCCCCATCGGATAGGCTCTCACCCCAGTGGCAAGTGTACACCTCTAACATACTCCTTTCCCAATTTGGAACTCCACAGTAGCTTTTCCAAATCTTTACTCCCCCACTTTCCACCTCACCCCTTTCGATCGGCCTCAAGTTCCGCGGCTGACCTTTCTGAGCAGATAAGTCCCCTCCCCATCGGATAGGCTCTCACCCCAGTGGCAAGTGTACACCTCTCACGTGACCATTCAGTACACGAAGGCATGCGTCGCCTCAAACCCTGCAGAATCCAGGAAGACTGGGCGGGGTTCCAGCCCCAGAGCCGGACGCGAAGCGGGGGACCGGCCGCTGCAGCTCCGGACAGAAGGGGGCGCTGCGGGGCAGGGCAGGACCGCGGCTCCGCCCGCGCCAGCCTCTGGGTCCCTGGGCGGAAACACAGGCGTTTCCAAGCGGTAATTGTCCGTCTCGCTTATATAAAAACGGTTGAACGATGGGGAGAGAGTGGGAGGAAAATCGTTCTAAGACCTAATTCGCTAGATAGGCGTCATTAATGTTTCCGAGCTCTTTATTAAAGAGGTTTGACTCAACAGCTGGAAATCGCGGAGCCTATTTCTTTCTTGCCAGACAGCTGTCCTTTAGAACGGATTCTGCGCACTCATGCTTTACTCTTCCCGGGATGAAATTGTGGCAGGTCTCCTAGCTTTCCGAGAGTCTCCCGTTTATAATCAGGTAATCTACGTGCCGGGGGCAAGCGTTAAAGCAAACTTGCCCGGATCCAGCTCCCTCTGGCTGGGACACCTCCTGGCTGGGGAAGGCACCGGGCAGTCTCCCTCCCCTGCGAAACTTCTGTTCCTCCTGCTCCTTCCCGGGCTGTCTCTGGCTCTCCAGAGTTGGGGGCAGAGGGAGAAGAAGTCACAGCCAAGAAGGTCTACCCACGGCACTGCCCTCTGGTCTTTCGTTTGTTCTGTCCCTAAGTAGTGCCTGACTCTTTGTGACCCCATAGACTGCAGCACGCCAGCCTTCCCTGTCCTTGCCCATTCCCTGGAGTTGGTGCAAACTCATGTCCATGGAGTCGGTGATGCCATCCAACCATCTCGTCCTCTGTCGTCCCCTTCTCCTCCTGCCCTCTATCTTTCCCAGCATCAGGGTCTTTTCCAATGAGCTGGCTCTTCGCATCAGGTGGCCAAAGGATTGGAGCTTCAGCTTCAGCATCAGTCCTTCCAATGAAATCAGATGTGATTTCCTCTAGGATTGACTGGTTTGATCTCCTTACAGTCCAAGGGACTCTCCAGAGTCTTCTCCAGTACCTCTGGTCTTGGCAGATTCCAGATACTGACACTTTGGTAGACTCCTTGGAGATCACAACACACCGTTCAGTTGCATCACCCCTAAAAAGAAGTGCTCTTCCTCTTTCATGCTGCTTACAGCCCCTCAGCTTCTGCATCCCTCCTCATAAGTCCAGCCTCATTCTGTGGGAATCCCCTAAGTGGAAGCTGTCTTCAACAGGGTCCTCTTCAAGAAGGCCTCATTTTTTTTTAATGATTTATTATTTTTCCTGATTCTTTGTGGAATCTTAAGTTCCCCAACCAGGGATGGAGCCTGTGCATTCTGCATTGGAAGCATAGAGTCTTAACCCTGGACCACCAGGGAAGTCCAAAGAAGGCCTCATTCTGCTCATTACCGTGGGGTCTACATGTGCCCTAAGAGAAAAACACAGCTGGAAGTGCAGCCCCTTGCCTAGGAACTAGCCCCCAACTCACCAGATTCCAGATCCCACAGCCTCCCCCCTCCAAAGCTCCCCAAATAGTTCTCCCTGGTTTGAGGGGGTGGGAGAAGAGTTCTTCCCCTCCCTGGTGAGGTGTGGGTTGGGGGACAAGCAGAGTGAATGCCCTGACATCTCTCTGAAGATAGTCTTCGGTAGGGTTCCTGGGGGACGTTCTCTCTTTGACAGGCAGGTAGCTGAAGACGTGGCTCTTAGCCCTGCCGCCTCCCCGCCTCCTGAGTTCTGAACTCATTTGAAGTTCAGCAGCTCTGGCCTTTGAGGCCTCAGCTGAAATTCTGAGGTGAATGGAAAAGTCTTAGATTATGTCTTATAGTTTCCAACCTTGGCCTGAGAGCACCATCTCTAACCTCAACCCAGAAAAGGCCTCACCAGAGGATACGCCCAGAACACAAACCTGTCCCTCCCCTGGTAAATTCTTCATGCTCCAGCCATTTCCAACAGCCAAGTTGCATGTCAGCTCCTGGGCTTTACAGCCACTTCCCAAACCTCATGTCTCCTCTCACTTTGCCTTTCCTTCCACCAGGGGGGTTCTACTCCACTTCTCCACTTGCCTCACTCCTGAGGTCTTTGAAGACCAGAGTCAAAATGTCTCCTCCGAAACCAGAATTGAAAGAGACACATGTACCCCAATGTTCATTGCAGCACTGTTTATAATAGCCAGGACATGGAAACAACCTAGATGTCCATCAGCAGATGAATGGATAAGAAAGCTGTGGTACATATACACAATGGAGTATTACTCAGCCATCAAAAAGAATTCATTTGAATCTGTTCTAATGAGATGGATGAAACTGGAACCTATTATACAGAGTGAAGTAAGCCAGAAAGAAAAACACCAATACAGTATACTGACACATATATATGGAATTTAAAAAGATAGCAATGATGACCCTGTATGCGAGACAGCAAAAGAGACACAGATGTATAGAACGGACTTTTGGACTCTGTGGGAGAGGGAGAGAGTGGGATGATTTGGGAGAATGGCATTGAAACATGTATACTATCATGTACGAATGAAGCACCAGCCTATGTTCGATACAGGATACAGGATGCTCGGGGCTGGTACACGGGGATGATCCAGAGAGAGGAAATGGGGTGGGATGTGGGAGGGGGAATCAGGATTGGGATCTCATATACCCCATGGTGGATTCATGTCAATGTATGGCAAAACCAATACGGTATTGTAAAGTAAAATAAAGTAAAAATTTAAAAATAAAAATAAATATTAAATTAAAAAAAATAAAATAAAATTTAAAGACAAAATGTCTCCTCCGGAAAGCCTTCCCTGATACCCACTCCTCCGTACTTCCACAGGCCTTGCCACAATTCATGTTCTGTTATGATTACCTCCATCTGTACCTATCTCCCCAACTTGATTCTGAGCTCTTTGAGGGCAAGGATGGAATTGTTTTGCTGAGTGTGTTTACATTGTTTGTATGAAAAACAGTTTCAAAAAGAAAGCAAAATCACCTATAATCCCAGCATTTTTCAAAATTTTAGTTGATTTACAATGTTGTGTTGAATTGTAGTTGATTTACAATGTTGTGTTAATTTCTGCTGTACAGCAAAGTGATCCAGTCATACACATATATACATTCTTTTTTATATTCTTTTCCATTATGGTTTGCCATAGGATACTGAATATAGTTCTCTGTGCTATACAATAGCACCTTGTTGTTTATCCTTTCCATATAATAGCTCCATCTGCTAACCCCACCCTCCCATTCCATCTCTCCCTCAGCCCCTCCTCCTTGGCAAACAGGAGTCTGTTCTCTATGTCCATGAGTCTGTTTCTATTTCCTAAAGAGGTTTATTTGTGTCATATTTTAGATTCCACATATAAGTGCTATAACATATGGTGTTTGTCAATTTCTGACTTACTTCACTTTGTATGCTAATCTCTAGTTGCATCCATGTTGCTGCAAATGGCATTCTTTTTTTCCTTTTTATGGCTTGGTAGTATTCCACTGTGTATATACACCACTTCTGTTATCCATCCTTCTGCTGATGGACATTTAGGTTGCTTCCATGTCCTGGCTATTGTGAATAGTGCTGCTCTGAACATAGAGCTACATGTATATTATTGGATTAGAATTGTATCTAACTGCCGGCTCATATGATGGCTCTATTTTTGGTTTTCTGAGGAACTCCCATACTGTCTCCATAGTGGCTGTACCAACTTACACTCCATCAACAGTGCAGTAGGGTTCCCTTTTCTTTACATCCTCCCCAGCATTTGTTATTTGTAGAATTTTTAATGGTAGCCATTTTGATTGATGACCAGCATTTACTTTTGATATTACAGAAAGGACAAAGAATCTTCCTTCTCTGTGTGTCCCACCAGCCTTACCTCCAGTGACAAACACTTTTAAGAGGGTGATATGATTCTTTACTGCCTTTTCCTGGCACACATGTGCACACACACACAGAATTTTATTTCTTACAATCAGCTTCATCTACAGTATCCATTTTCACTTGACAGTCTGTCTTAGATATCTTTCCATATTATTGCATATGATTCTACCACATTCATTTTTTAAATTATATGTGTGTGTGTGTATAAACAGAAATTTTTCCATTTTAACCATTTTTAAGTGTATGATTTAGTGGCATTTACTTACATTCACCATATTATGCAACCATCACCACTATTTCCAAAACTTTTCATCATCCCAAAACAGAAGCTCTGTACCCATTAAGCAATAACTCCTCATGCTGCCCGGCCCCTCTCTCCATAACCCCTGGTTAGGGTGACCTTAAATCTACTTTCTGGCTCTACAAATGCTCCATTTTTTTAAAAAAAAAAAAGCTGAATTTTATTCCACAGTAGAAGATGTTATCATCTATTTAATCATCTATTTAACCATTCTCTATTAATAGACATTTTGGTTGTTCCCAAGTTTTTGATAACAAGCAAAGCTGCTACAGATCACGCAGAAAGTTGAGGAATGGGTTGCTGGTTGCTGAGATATAGGGTGTGTGCATTCAAAAATCTAACAGACACTTTTCAGCCTCTGCATTGCTTTTCACAGGAAAGTTTCTGACCCCCGTTTCTAGATAGTCTGGTTTAATAAGAGTGCAATGGGGCCCGGGAACCTGAATTTTTATAGACGTCATACCCGATCGTTGTGATTTGAACACACAATGAGAAACAGCTGTGCAGCCATGTTGCCGGTCCCCCAGCATCTGCCCTCTTCCCTGAGGCGGGTGTCGTAAACTGTGACGCCCCAACCCACAGCCTGCTGCCAACAAGTCAAGGCTGCCCTGATGAGTCATCAGGCACAGCGAGCAGGCCCTTAGGGTGACAAAGCCTCTAAGGAAATCTTGATGGATTGTGTGTCTACCAACCTGGAAGCCCTGAGTCACCGTGGTTACCAAGCAGCTCCCAATTCTGTTAGCTTTGCCCTTTGTGGGAGGCAGACTCACCCCTCATTCAAATCAGGGCCCATCGAGGAAAAGTTTATCTCCCTGGGGAAATTATGACTCACGCAACGGGAGTGGTGGGTGAAGGACAGAGAGGAGAGCAGTAGAGAAAAGAGGACAGAAACAAGGCTGGATTCATTCCGGGGGTGGGAGGAATTAAAAGGTGAAGGAAAAAAGAGTACAGAGGGAAGGAAAGCAAAATGACTAGAATTTGAGGGAAGTCACAGAAAGGAACGAAAGAGAAAGGGGAGGGGGAGCAAGAAGGAGAAGAGGAGAGAAAGGAAAGACAACATGGAGCAGAACGTGGGATGAGCTCCTCAGCTGGCATTTTGGATCAGTCAAGAAAAAACTGCTCGTCAGATCTCAGGAGGACTCCAATGGTGTCTGGCTTGGTTCTCAGGCCCTGCCAATAAGCCAACTTGCATTTTCAGCCTCACCAGCATTCCCCGGCCAGTCTTCTGGGGGTGAGCGGTGGAGGCCAGTCTCTGAGCAGTGGGCAAAAACATACTGAGGAGCAGTCATACCCTGTGTGCCCAGATAAGGGGTACGGCCTTCCTAGTCATTTGGCAACAAGGAATAGATCTTCAAAAAAGGTGCATACTCCTTGCTCAGTGTCTTAGCTATAAAGGATGCTCCTTGCAGTGCTAGTTATGGTAAAGGAGAAAAAAGAATGAAGGCAGAAATGAAGTGTGGTTTAATAGATTTATGATATATTCTTATGACACACTGTGATATAGCCATTACAGTGGTATAGTTGAGCCCTTAATAAGATGGGGGAAATCTTCACAACACTAGATGAAAAAAAAAAAAAGTACATGTTTAAATTAATCTTTAAAATGGTATAATTCAAACTTCCCGGGGGGTCTAGTGGTTATGACTCTGTGTTTACACTGCAGGGGGTGCGGATTTGATCCCTGGTCAGGGAAGTTCTGCATGCTACAGGATGTGACAAAATAATAATAATAATAATAAAGGTATGATTCCAATTTTGTTCGTGGATATGGGTGTAATGGGGATGGCATTGCCTCTGCCCTGACCCAAAGTCTTCTGCAAGTTCAGTTCAATACTGTGCTAAGAGAAAGTTGTCTTATTTTTCTTTTTTGTCAATCTCATGTCCAGCCTCTACCCCTGCCTCACTAGGCTCCTGCTCTCCCTGTAGGGACATTCCCATCAAAGTCTTGCCAGGGCAGTAACTCCTAGTCCCTGCTCACACTGCAGAAGCCTATATGATTCGATTCCCCTTCTGCCTGCCCCTGGTGTAGCCGGAGGCCCACCTGTGACCACGACAGTGGAAGTCACTCGGTCTTGCAGTGTGATCCTGGCCAGGCTCCTGCCATTGGGCTCCCTGAGCCCATCCCCTGGGAATACTGATGTGTGCGTGCTAAGTCGCTTCAGTCATGTCCAACTCTGTGCGACCCCATGGACTGTAGCCTGTCAGGCTCCTCTGTCCACGGGGATTCTCCAGGCAAGAATACTGGAGTGAGTTACCATACCCTCCTCCAGGGGATCTTCCTGACCCAGGGATCAAACCTGCCTCTCTTATGTGTCCTGCATTGGTAGGTGGGTTCTTTACCACTAGTGCCGTCTGGGAAGCCCAGGGAACACTGATAGTCTAAGAAATTTCCTTTTGGTTTAAGGAGTTGGCCTTGGTTGGCCACCAGAAACCTGGTCTGACACTTTCCCTGGGTTCAGCTGCTGGAAGTTCGGCCACCACTGCCTGCTCAGGGTGGCCCTGAGGAAGGGTGGCCCCCCTCCCTTCCTTGGGTTAGGCTGTCCTGGGGCTGCATGAGGAAGTGCCTGTTTGGGCTAATCAGGTGGTGCCTGCACCCTGGAGCTGGGCAGCCGGTGAAGGAGGAGCTGGATAGGATGCAGTTAATTCTTCTCCAGGAACCCAAGGAGGACAAGCCAGAAGAGGTCCTGAACACAGGCTGCAGGATGTGCTCTTCTCAGTGACAGCAGGTAAATAGTAACTAGCTCCCAAAAAACTGGCCCTGCAAGCCAATAAATAGCTGACAGCATGACCTGAAAAACAAGGTCTGGGGAAAAGATAGGAGGGCTTCCAGCTCTCAGATAGGACCAGAGAGAGGCCGGGGACCTGTGATGGCTCAGAGAGGGAGGCGCCACCCTCCAGGAGTGAGAATCCACTGACTCTGGAGGTCCCAGGATTGCACCCCTATCTGTGTCAGCTATGCTGATCTATACTATCTTTGCTGGGCAGGATTCCGTCAGAAGCCCTTAGATGAAAAGGGTCTCTGGCTATCCTTTGGGGAGGATTGAGGGAAAACAGCTGGAAAGATGATCCCCATTTCACAGCTTGTCTGGTAGGGGGAGCCAGGGGCAAGAATGGGTAGCAATTTTGTTGTTGTTGTTTTCTAGCAATGGGTTTTTAAAACAAATCTTTTGGGACTTCCCTGGTGGTCCAGTGGTTAAGAATCTGCCTGCCAATGCAAGGCACACAGGTTCGATCCTTGGTCCGGGAAGATCCCACATGCCAGGCAGCAACTAGGCCCAAATGCCACGACTACTGAGCCCATGTGCCCTCGAGCCCATGCTCTGCAGCAAGAGAAGCCACCAGAGTGAGAAGCAGGCTCACCGCAACTAAAGAGCACTGCAACTAGAGAAAGCCTGCACGCAGCAATGACGACTCAGAGCCGTTAAAAAATAAACACATAAAATTTAAAAAATTGATTGAAGTATAACTCAGATACAGAGGAATGCACCCAAGTAATTTTCACAAAATGTAAACACGCCTGTGTAACCATTACCTAGGCCACAACAAAAAACATAACTCAGGATCTCAGAAGTTTCCCATTTGATGACAATGATGATTTTAAAGAGGAAAGCAGACAGGGTCTGAGAGCAAAGGAGGAAGGAAAGAAAAGATCCTCCCAGGTGCCAGTTGACTGACACGTGGTCCTGGAAACACAACAGGAGGCCCCCTGTCTATATTAGCACCAGCTGTTGAACTGGCCTGCATGCAGAGCTCCAGGACACACACCCAGTGTTCAGAATCTGCCCTCGGGAACTTGGTGAGCCATGGGCAGCTCTGCCAAGAAAAGCAAGGAATTGGGTATTTGGAGAAGATCACAGACCAGGTAGGACAGGGCTGAGAGCCTGAGGGCAAACAGGAAAGAGGATTGCTTCCGGGCTGGGAGGGCCTGGGAATGCTTGGTCCCAGGGGAGTGGCTGCCACAGTCACTATTTGTTCCCTCAAGTTTCTGTTTGTCCAAGAATGATTCATGTAGGTTCCACTGATCAGTCCCTCCTTCTCTTCCCCACTGTGAGCTGCTGTGCCAAGGGCAGAGGGGCACTGGAGGACATGCACAGCTGTGATGCCAGGGAGACATGAGCTTGAACCCCAGCTCTAGGCTGTGTGAGTCTGGAAAATTTCATTCCCTCTCTGACTTCAGTCAGAGAAATGGGACAATAACCTCATGCAATAGCTGTGAAGAGGAAATAAGCCACATAAAATGCCTGACATTGGGCAGGCACTAAAAAAATGCTTGCTCACTTTTCTTTGTCCTTTTTCCACTTAACAAATAGTTATCTGGGGCCTGCTGTAAAGCAGGCAGCTGTGCTAGGTGCTGGGAAGAGAGAGGTGAAGAAAACCAGTATGGAGACTGGCTCCTGTTATGGAGTTTAGAATCTAATGAGGGAGAGACATTCAATAAACAAGCACATACACATGGCACCCCACTCCAGTACTCGTGCCTGGAAAATCCCATGGATGGAGGAGCCCGGTGGGCTGCAGTCCATGGGGTCGCTACTAGTCAGACACGACTGAGCGACTTCACTTTCACTTTTCACTTTCATGCATTGGAGAAGGAAATGGCAACCCACTCCGGTGTTCTTGCCTGGAGAATCCCAGGGACGGGGGAGCCTGGTGGGCTGCCGTCTATGGGGTCACACAGAGTCGGACACAACTGAATCGACTTAGCAGCAGCAGCAGCATACACATTGTGAAAGAGAAGCACAATGTGTTATGAAAAAGAAAATCAGGACTTCCCTGGTGACCCAGAGGATAAGAATCCGTCTGCCAGTGCAGGGGACATGGGTTCGATCCCTGGTCTGGGAAGTTTCCACATGCTGCAGAGCAACCAAGCCCACGTACCACAATTACTCAGCCCGTGCTCCAGAGACCGAGAGCTGCAACTACTGAGTCCCTGTGCCGCAACTACTGAAGCCCGTGCACCTAAAGCCTGTGCTACGCAACAAGAGAAGCCACTGCAATGAGAAGCCCAAGGGCTGCAGCTAGACAGCAGCCCTTGCTCTCCACAACTAGAGAAAGCCTGCGTGTAGTAACGAGGACCCAGCACAGCCAAAAATAAATTAATAATAAATAAATAAATGAAGCACTGTGTACATGTCAAAAAAAAAAAAAAAAAAGAATATCAGTGGTGACTTCCTTCCAACAGAGTGGTGAAGGAAGGCCTGTTGGGAGAGGTAACACTTAAGCTAAGACCTTAAATGATGAGAATGAACCAGGCGTTTTGGAAACCAGGACCCAAAGTGGGAAAAAGGCACAGATTTTGAAGCCAGATGTGGATGGGTTTCAAATCTTGGGTCCACTACCTAGCAGCTGTGGGACTTTAGGTAAGACCCTTTACCAGTTGGGCCCTCAGTTTTATCTTCCTTAAAATGTGGCTAAAAACACTTCACAGAATTGTGACAATGAAACCCAACTGTGTATATCAAATGCCCTGCCTGGAGTCTCAGTAAAAATCAGTTCCCTTCCTGTACCAGCTCTTGATTAATTGCTGAGCAACTGTCATAGAAATGATGCATGCATGCATTTAGCGCGCACACACACACATGTGCAGTACATACACACCATCAAAAACACACACCGGCAGGACACAGGTACCTCCTCAAACTGGGGATTCAAGGAGAGGTCCATGAAGGGACTCTGCAGAGATATGGCAGGGACTGAGGAGAGAAGCAAGGAACAGTGCAGTCCCTCAGGGCAGCTGACTACGGGGGAAGACAGTGGTTACCAGAACCACAGAGAGGGTGTAGAGAGAGTGCCTGAGGGGCACAGCTGACTCACACGGACCTGGCAGGGAGGGAGCCAGGGAATAGAGTCTGATCCCACTTCCCTTTTCCCTCTGATCTCCTCTAGGCCTCACAGTGGCCAAACTCAGACGCAAGCTGGAGGCCATAGGTATCACTCAGTCGTGTCTCTTTGGGTCCCCATGGACAGTGACCCACCAGGCTCCTCTGCCCGTGGGGATTCTCCAGGCAAGAATACTGGAGAGAGTTGCCATGCCCTCCTCCAGGGATCTTTCTGACTCAGGGGTGGAATCCACATCTCTTTTGTCTCTTGCATTGGCAGGTCTCTTTACCACTAGCATCGCCTGAGAAGCCCTCTGTCCTCCACACATGATTTCTTTTTAATTTTTAACAATTTATTTATTTTTATTGTATTCTATTCATTTGGCCATGTTGCTCAGCTTTTGGGATCTTAGTTCCCTGACCAAGGATCAAATCCGTGCCCCTTGCAGTGAAAGCAGAGAGTCCTAACCACTGGACCACCAGGGAATTCTCATGACTTCTTTTTAAAAAAAAATAAATAACACTCCTAGATAGTGTTTGGAAAAGAAAGAAAGGAATGAGGGAAGGAAGGAAGACAAGCCCTTGTCCAACTCCCAGTACTTGACATCATGATCGACACATAGTAGGTCCTCAGGTATCTGTTTCCCCATCTCTAAAGGGAAATAGCACTACCTGCTATTTGTTCTGAAGATGAAATAAAACTCTCCAAAGAACCTGGCCCAAAGTCAGACCAATCCGGTTCAGTCCTGGACCAGTCTATAAAGACCTGGATATTCCTCAAAGGGCATAGGGCGGAGGGAAGGGAAGAGGGTCCTTGTGGGTTGGCAGGGGTCTCCACCACCGCGGAACTCACAAAGGGAGCCTTGTGCGGGAGTGGTGGCAGGATGCTTCGAACGACAGCTGGGCCCAGGGCTGCCAGGCCTGGGCTGGGCTGGGTTGGGCATTCTGCCACAGGCAGCCCTCTGAGGGCCCTTTCATCTGAGTCCCAGCTGCCACTTGGCCGGCTGGCCCGAAGCCCAGCAGCCTGGAGAGGAGAGGGGCTGGCAGCTTTGTCTCAGGAAGAAGAACGAAGAGGAGGGCAGAGGGAAGCAGTGCTTGCTCTTGGATTCAGGCCAAAGGGAAACAAGATCCAGTTCTAGGCAACACCAAGGTACTGTTTGAATTTCTTTGTTGCCATAGCATTAAGCAAGACAGTTTCACAGAGACAGTCTCAAACGATATCCCAACCCCCACCATGTTACAAGGTGGAGAACCGAGGCCCAGAGATGGGCAAGGACCTGGCCGAGGTTACAAGTGGACGGCAGACCACAGCTGGAAACCCAGTCGGTCTCTTGTCCCCTGGCGCTGAAGGATTCTGAAAGAGGCACTTCACCTCTGGGACCCCTGGGGTTCTCATATGTAAAATAGAGGTGCTAATTCATATTTTGAATGGTGAGAGTCAAATGTGCTAATGGATATAAAAGGAAGAAGAGGGCTATTTGACTTGGGTCTTAAAGGCTGTGTAAGAGTTTTCCAGAGAAAAGGGGCTGGTGAGGAAAGGCATTCTGAGCACAAGGAACAGCATAAACAAAGTTCAAGAAAGTATAGGAATGTAGGTCATTTCAGGGCAGCTGGAGCTGAGGGAGAAACCGGAAAAGGAGCCCAGGCTTCTTGATGCTGTCAGAAGTGCCCACTGCCCCTCCAAGTGTCCAGCCCTCCTTCCTGTGGTGATGACCTTTCAGAACGCAGCCTCCCCATGGAATCATCCTGGCCCACGCAGCTGATCAGCCCTCTGGGAGGAGTCAGACAAGGTGAGGGGAAGGGGCTTCACATGCTGGGCAGAACCGACTGGCCCATGGGAGGCTCCCTAACCCAGATGCGGCAGGCAGGGAGGCCTGCTTTGAGGAGGTCACAGCTGCCTCCCCTTGGTTCAATCCTGTTTGCAAGTCATAGCATTCAAGGTATACACTTGTACCCAGTGTCTCAGTCCATCCAGACTGCTATGACAAAAATACTGTAAATTGAGTGGTTGATAAAGAACATTTATTTCACACCATACTGAAGGTTAGGAAGTAGAAGATCATGGTGCTGGTGGATCTGGTGTCTGATGAAAGCCCGCTTTCTGGTTCATAGATGGCCATCTTTCTGAGTCCTCATATGGTGGAAGGAAGGAGCCAGAGAACTCCCTGGGGGTCTCTTTTACAAGAGCACTAATCCCATTGTTTCATGACTTAATCACCTTCCAAAGGCACCACCTAACATCATCACATTGATGATTAGGTCTCAATGTGACTTTTGGAGGGAGACAAACGTTCAGACCACTGAACACAGATACAAAGCAATTCTTTACATTTCTGGAGTGAGAAAGACATGGAGTTTAAGCTTGGTTCTGTCAATTACCAGCTGTGTGGCCTTCTGGCCATTCACTGAACTTCCCTGAGCCTCGGCTCCCTCATCTATAGAGTAGGTCTAACTGCTTGGAAGAACTTATACAAGAGTCTGTGTTTAGTGCAGGTGCTCAACACATGATCATTTTCATTTCCCTCCTTTCCCTGGCACAGCTGACCCCTCTGCTAGGAGAAGTCCCTGACAAAGCTCTCCCTGCTTCAAGAGCCAGCTTACGGGCCACCTCTTCCATGAAGCCTTTCCAGATCCCTCAAACTGGAAAGCTGACTTCCTCTTGGGCTGCCTTGTGCTTGTCCTTTGTTATTGTGTTTTCTTTTGTTTTGCTCTTTCATACTTTTTCATGTCCACTGCAACTAGTGACATAATATAAATATGTATTAAGAAAAACATTTCTTTTTTACGGGTTTGTTTGCTTGTTTGGACTGAGCTAGGTCTTCGTTGCCATGTGGGCTTTCCCCTCGTTGCAGCAAGCAGGGGCTACTCTCTAGTCGTGGTGTACACAACACATTGCAGTAACTTCTCTTGTGAAGCACAGGCTCTCGGACATGAGGGCTTCAGAAGTTGTGTCTTCTGGGCTCCAGAGCACAGCTCAGTAGTTCAGTAGTTGTGGCACACAGCTTAGCTGCTCTGTGGCATGTGGAATCTTCCTGCATCAGGGATCAAACCTATGTCTCCCGCGCTAGCAGGTGGATTCTTTACCACTGAAAGCCACCAAGGAAGCCCAAGAAAAGCATTTCTTAATCAATAATTTCCCCTCTCTATTTCTATCCCACTAGTACGGAATAACCAATAGTAACATTCACTGTGCATCCTTCTACACTTTTCTAAGTGGCGTTCATACGTGTGTGCTTGTGCTCAGCCATGTCCGACTCTTTGCGACCCTTTGGACTGGACTGTAGCCTGCCAGGTTCCTCTATCCATGGGATTTTTCAGGCAAGAATACTGGAGTGGGGTTGCCATGCCCTCCTTCAGGGGATCTTCCTGACGCAGGGACTGAACCCACATCTCCTGTGTCTCCTGCATTGTAGGCAGATTCTTTACCCACTGAGCCATCAGGGAAGCCCATATGTTCACATAAATAGATATAAATTTACATGAGGTTTATGTTTATGTCTTTACTGAATTCCCATAGTATACACTGCTCTGATGTTTATTTTTAATTGCTTAATAAATCATGAGAGGCTTCCCAAGTGGTGCAGTGGTAAAGAATCTGTCTGCCAGTGCAGGAGAGACAAGAGACACCCGGTCTGATCACTGGCTCGGGGAGATCCCCTGGTAGATGACATGGCCACCCACTCCAGGATTCTTGCCTGGAGAACCCCATGGACAGAGGAGCCTGGCAGGCTACACAACTGAAGTGACTTAACATGCATGGATGCGTGGGTTTTGGGGAAGAGGATCACCGAGACAAAGTGCCATTTTCATCACACTCTATCAAGGATATACATTATCATCATAATTTCTGACTCCTGCCTTTGACCTTTATCACCTGGATAATCACCTGGCAAAGCTGTCTCTGTCATTTTCTCCACTGAGCATTTACTCTTCTATTCCCCTCTCTTTCCATACTGTCCTCTTTGGAAGGTCACTATGCAGGCCTATACTACAGAAGAGTTATTCCCCACTTCATAAGGATTATTATTTTTAATAGTTATTTTTATTTTTTTAAGTTTTATTTATTTTTGGCTGCACTGGGTCTTGGTGGCTGTGCGGGGTCTTTCTCTAGTTGCTGGGGGAGGGGGCTATTCTCTAGTTGGGACGGGAGGACTTCTAGCCACCGTGGGCTCCAGCAGTTGCAGCTCACAAGCTCTAGAGCACAGTAAATAAATCTTTTGCTTAGTTGCGGCCCCGGGGCTTAGGTGCCATGGGGCATGTGGAATCTTCCCAGACCAGGGGGGCCCAGGGATTGAACCCAGGTTCTCTGCATCAGCAGGCAGATTCTTTAATAATAATATATTAATAATCCAGGATCACCAGGATTATATTTTACCAGCAAAATAACACACACAGCAGGTACCTAGCATATGCTGCACGTTTAGCAGCTGATCTGAGATGACTATATAATCCGCTCTCCCCTGGAGACTCACTTTTCTTACCTGTAAAAGGGGTGCTTCTCATCCTTCACCCCCACGACTGTAGTGAGTGGACAGTGTCCAGGGCGTCAACGTCAGTTCCCTCTCCCTTCCCCATTTGGCTGTCCAGCAACCCAGACACGAGAGGGGCAGTGACCAGCCTAGGGTGTCACGGCCAACTGCAGCCCAATTAGGGCTCTCACCACACCCTGGGTAGGATTTCCCCACCCCCGGGCGGGAGCCAGGTGCACTTCGGCTGGCCACAAGTAACTCCGCACGGGCCAGCGCCCGTGGGGCCGGGGGAGATGAGCCTGACCTCGGCGCCCGACTCCCGGCCAAGCGGCCGGGCCGCGCCCCACGCGGGCCGGCGGACGGTGAGTGCGAAGCCTGCAGCGGGCGTGCAAACCCGCCCGGCTCCGGGCCCGCCGCCCTCCCTTTCCTCACTCCTTCCAGGGCCCTGCAACCCTTCCATCCCCGTAGGTCTGGGTTCCCCTGCTTCGGGCGCGCCCCTCTCAGCCTGCGGCTGGGGGCTCTCCACCTGGGCTGTTCCTGCCGCTTCGATCTCTCCGGCAGCGCCCCGGTCTCGGTGCCAGTTCCGGCTCAGTCCAGCCGCTCCAGGTTGCCCTCTTTCCGGGTTGGCGGCCTTTGTGTGGTCTCCTCCCTGTCCGCTTTGTGTCTCTTCTCGCAGCTCCTCTGGCCTGCCCCTCCTCCTTCCCTGCCCCATCCCTCCTGCCGGTGGGAGAAGCCCCCATTGGGGACGGGCCCGAGTATCGTCCCCCCACCGCACCCCTTCTGCAACCTGAACCCCTGCCCTCTGGCTGGCTCCTGAGTCTTCCTGCTTGCCTGTTTCCTCCCAGGATTTGCGGGGGTGGAGGGGGGAGTGTGGACCAAAGGGGAGTATCAAGAAAAAGCCCAGTGCACTCTAGTATCGGAGCATTCTCACCTCTCCAGGGCTAGGTGCCATCTCCAAGGCTTGCAGGAAGGGAAAGCAGAGCAAGCCGTGGGGCAACTGTGGCATTTTCCAGTCAGGTGATGACAGCCTTATTGTTGTTGGCTGTTGACAAAGTCACCTGGTCAGAGGTGTGGCCACCCAACGTGCCCAATAAATGTCTGAATTAATTACCAGAAGAGGGAGGAAGCCTGGACGGCGCCTGATGCTAAGTGGGGCAAGACTGGCCTTTATTAGAACCGCAGGGCGCTCCTGTGGGTCAGTGCTGAGGGTCAGTGCGGTTCAATTCAACAGACACATTGAGCAGCCCCCTGTGCTGGGCCCTGCAGTACGTACTGGTAACATGAAGATGAATCTGGGAATAGGCCTCCCTTAGGAGCCTTCCACGGTAGTGGGGGATTCAGATGAAGGAACAGAATTACAAGAGAGAGATAACTACCATGAGGAGGGACGTACATGGGCCTCTGAAATCACAAGTAGACAACCCATCCAGAAAATTCCCAGAGCAATTAACCTGAAGGCTGAGTGGGCTGAGTGACGGGGCCGTGGGTGGTAAGTGAGTGATGTCCTGTGGACAGCGGGGCGCAGCGTGCTCTGGTTGGGTCGGGAAGGGAGACCAGTACGTGGCTCTGGTAGTTGATTGTCAGGGTTACAAAGGGCCTTGTAAACCTCGTTAAGGAGTCTGGAGTTTACCTTTAAAGATATGTGGGATCACTGAAGTGGTTAATGCAGGTAGTGACTAGATCAGATTTGCACTTTCGAGAAACTGCTTTGGTTTCAGAGTTGAGATTGGATTGGATGAGGACATTCCAGGGAGCCAGGAGCTGTGGATCTGACGAGGCATTTAGAATCACCAGGATTTAGTGCCTCATTACCTGTGTGTGGGGAGGTTGAGGACCTGAGCAGAGTGCAAGATTACAGTCTAGGCTTCTGGCTCAGATGACTAAGACAGGATGTAGCGGGGAAATGTCCAAGCTGTGGTGCGGGGAGAGATCTTGGGGCCTGGGGACATGACTGGAGATGTCCCTCCACTGACTAGACTACGAGTGACGTAAGGAAATGTATGAATGCTTGGTGGGGTTAGATTGGGCCTGTCTGATTCATCCCTGTGTACCAGCACTAGCCTGATACCCGCATGTCCCCAGCCCGTGCACACAGGTCAGACTTGCCCATTGAGGAATGCTTCAGCAGGGTGACTACGTAGAAGAGGTGGGGAGGAGGGGCCATGAGGAAGGGCTGGTAGTCTAGAAGAGGGATGGGAAAGAAGTCTTTATCTGCTAGAAACAAATACAGCAGTATTCATGGATGATGTAGGAGGTTTGGGATTCCCAAAGAGGTTTGGCATTTTTAGAAAACAAGGAGGGAAAAGGGACAGAATTAAGAAGCTTGGGAACAGGGTCCAGGTCTTGGGTGTTAAAGAAATGGGGGTGAAGATATCAGGGCAGGGGGCTATTTTGTTTAGTATCTGGAAATGAGCTTCAGAAACATTTGAAGTGATTGGATTCATTAAATTTTCAAAGCTGAAGAGACTCAGAGTTCTCTTCATCCGTTTTGCCTCCCTATATCATAGATGACTACCTATGAAAAGAGTCTACCAGCTATGCAGGAGACCCAGGTTCGATCCCTGGGTCAGGAAGATCCCCTGCAGAAGGAAATGGCAACCTACTCCAGTATTCCTGCCTGGAAAATGCCATGGATGGAGGAGCTTGGTGGGCCCCAATCCATTGGGGTCACAAAGCGTCAGACATGACTGAGCGACTAACACACTCAAGCCCAGAGAAGGAAGTGAGATGCCCCAGGAACATAGCTAATAACTTGGCAGCAGCGGGACTGGGTGTTGGGAGGGTGGGAGTAGAGCACTCATACTGTCCTGCAGTCAGACTGACACGGATTTGATCCCAGTCACCACTTCCCAGGTGGTGCTAATGGTAAAAAACTCACCTGCCAATGTAGGAGACATAAGAGTTCAACCTCTGAATCAGGAAGAGCCCCTGGAGGAGGGCATGGCAACCCACTCCAGTATTCTTGCCTGGAGAATCCCATGGACCGAGGAGCCTGATGGACTATAGTCACTGGGGTCGCAAAGAGTCAGACAAGACTGAAGCAACTTATAACACAGCGCAGTGACTTTCTGACTTTCTGACTGGGTGATCCTTCTTTTTGAGCTTTCCTTACCTGTAATGTGGGGATGTTAAGAGCACCTGTGAGCTTTCAGTGGTAAAGGAGTGAGGAGAATCCATCATCAATCCTCTCAGGGGTTAGAGTCTGCACTTCTCATTTAACTTCCTGGTTTACAGAACCACCTTTGGGTTAACCAAGCACCCTTGCCAAAGAGCCGGGCGGTTCATGGGAAAAGGAGAGAGTCACAGGTCCTGGGCTTATTTTTCTCAAGGCTGAATCGTTTGGGTGCTGTCAGAATGCATCCTCTTTTCTCCCCTCTCCATTCCAGCTAGCATAACTGTCCCTTGGTAGGAGCTGTTGCTATGGCAACTTGGTTCTTCTCCCGAAATCTGGCTGCCTTGAGCTCTCTCAGTTCCGGTACTTTAATCTTAGAGGTAGAGTCCACAGACAAGTTGAAAAGGAAGTCACACCTAAATCAGAATGAAGGACATTCCTATACCCCTGGCCCTGCAATGACCTGTAGTCAAGCCTCCAGTTTGGAAATCCAGGTTTCCCTCCAACACTGTAGATCTTTTCCACACCAACAGCCATCACATCCCCTAGGAGACCTTCCCTGACAACCTCCAGCACTCGTCCACAGAAAGAGCCAATCCCTTTTACCTTTGAGTCTTCCCCCTCAGCACCTACACATCGAAAACTTCCTTCTCTCCTCTGTGAGCTCCTCAAGGGCAGGAACGGTGTCATGTTCATCTGCTTAAGAGAAGGCTTGGATGGAATAGGTCCTTCCTACATTTTGTTGGATGACTAGGAAATGAAGAGTGGAGGTGTTCGAAGGTTGAAAATTAACTTCTGTAATGACTAAGTGCAAGCTTCGGGGTAAATCAGATCTGAGTTCAAATCCTGTGACATTATCACTTAATAACTGGTTGATCTTGAGCAACTTAAACCTCACCTCCTTAAGCCTTAGTTTCTTCATCTGGAAAACGGGGGTTTACTACGTTCTTCATAGGACTGCTGTGAAGGTGGAGTTAGTTAACTCTACACAGTTAGTAGACTGTGAGGGGGGTCCGCTTGTTCCTCATTGTTCCAGCTGCCTGACACAAAGTAGGTGCAAACATGCTTTATTGAATGGATTTTAAAGGAAGCTGTTTTGTAAGGATAATAACGTGTAATAATCACTAATGGAGTATTCGGGTATTTTTGTTAGGTCTGTGGGGCAGCACTTAGTATCCCCCAAATGAAGCCTGACCCTCAGTCTCTTTTCAAGTCCCTGTCTGTGTTGGCCTGTGGGCATCTCCAGGCAGATACCGTGTGGGTCTTACCCACATTCTTAGCGCTCAGCCCGAGAGAAGAGGCCTCTAAAAATTCTGATGAACAGCTAAATCTAATTTATGTTTGCACCATACGTTACCATTTATGAGGCAGTTTTACACCTGCTGTATTTGGTTTTACTGACCTTGTCACCACCAAGGATATTCCTGTTATTTAATCCCATGGGCCCTTATTTTGAAAAAGTACCCATCAAACAAATTCTGTTTGTTAATGTCATGCCAACTGCAGCCAGAACTTCTGATCTATATGAAATAAGAATTTTTATCACCATTCCCAGCACAGGATGCGGACACACAGTAAGTACCAAAGAAATGATTCCTGGATTGAATTTATGTATGGTTTCTTTAACCTTTCTAAAAGGTCAAAAATGCATTTCTCCCTTTTCCTGATGCCTTTAAAAAACAAACAAACAAACAACTATGTCTTATACCTAAGTATTCCTGTCAGGAACTCATGTCTTTACAAAAGCCCCAAATCCTTATTTTATGAATAAGGAATCTGCGGCTTAGGGAGGGGAAAAGTCTTGCCACAGGCCACACACTTTAGCAGTATTGTCCCTGCAACTTGCTTCCACAGCAGCTTCCTCCACTAATATTATGCGACCTAAATGAGAAAATTCAAATGCTTGAATTCGGTATTCTTATTTCAAACCAAAATATTTGCCTTCCTTAAGATGCCTACTCTCTGTAGCATGAATAGAACCCCCTTCCGTAAGATGGACATTCCAGTAAGCTGAAGCCAGTTGGCTCCCCTAAATTCTGTAGGGTATTATGCTGCTACTGCTAAGTCGCTTCAGTTGTGTCCGACTCTGTGTGACCCCATAGACGGCAGCCCACCAGGCTCCCCTGTCCCTGGGATTCTCCAGGCAAGAACACCGGAGTGGGTTGCCATTTCCTTCTCCAATGCATGAAAGTGAAAAGTGAAAGTGAAGTCGCTCAGTCGTGTCTGACTAGTAGCGACCCCATGGACTGCAGCCTACCAGGCTCCTCCGTCCATGGGATTTTCCAGGCAAGAGTACTGGAATGGGGTGCCATTGCCTTCTCCATAGGGTAGTATTCTTTGGATGAAAATGAATCATGAGCTCCCTGGAGGTGGCGCTATTGGTCACTCTGCCTCTTGTGCCCCCCAGGAATCTCCGGTCGTGGAGCTGAACGTGGGGGGTGAGTTCTATACCACCACCTTGGGCACCCTGAGGAAATTCCCAGGCTCAAAGTTGGCAGATATGTTCTCCAGCCCCGCCAAGGCCTGCCTGGATGCCGAGGGACGCTTCTTCATCGATCGCTGCGGCACCTACTTTGGACCCATCCTGGAATATCTGCGCAGTGGGGAGCTGCCCACCCAGCACATCCCGGAGGTGTACCGTGAGGCTCAGCACTACGAGATCAAGCCCTTGATCAAACACCTGGAGGACACGCCACAGATCTTCGGTGAGCAGGTGGCGCGGAAGCAGTTCTTGCTGCAGGTGCCAGGCTACAGCGAGAACCTGGAGCTCATGGTGCGCCTGGCGCGGGCCGAGGCCGTGGCGGCGCGCTGCTCCCGAGTCCTGGTGTGCCTGGTACGGAACGAAAAGGAGGATGCAAACTGCGCAGACGCCCTGCGCTCCCTGGAGGCGAACAAAAGGTCAGTGGTCAAATTCGGGCCTTGGAAGGCAGCCCTGGATATCAGTGACCTCTTGGACTGCCTGAACATGGACATTAAGGCCCGAGGGTACCAGGTATGCTATTCACACAACAGTCCGTTACCAGCCAAGGTCTCTGACTACTTCTATACGTTCAGCTTCAGCTGGTGGTGATCCCCAGGGGCCGGGGCTCTATGTTATGGGCTGTGGTAGGAAGTATGAAATTAAAAGTTGCCTTAAAGAGCCATCTTTCTTAAAACAAAACAGACAGGAGTTCCCTAGGGGTCCAGTGGTTAAGAATCCACCTGCCCAATGCAAGGGACATAGGTTTGACCCCTGGTCCGGGAATATTCCACATGCTGCAAGGCAACTAAGCCTGTGAGCCAGAACTACTGAGCCTGCCACTCTGGAGGTCTGCCCAGCAACCAGAGAAACCAGCACAATGAGAAGTCTGCCCATGAAGGCTGGGGAGTAGCCCACCCCCCAGCTTGCCACAACCAGAGAAAGCCGGTGCACAACGAAGACACAGTGCAGCTAAAAACAAATAAAATTTAAACAAAAAACCAAATAGACATCAAAATTTTTCATGGTGGTCGAGTTGAGTTTTGCCATTAAATATTTGTTTCCCTCTTGGGGTTCTTTCCATCCACTGCAACTGACTCCACTGTACTTGCCTACTGAGGTGCAGCTGTTTCCTCTTTAAAGTCTTATGTACCTGCCAGACCCTCCCCTGAAGTCTTAACAGCAATGTGGAGACGAGTTGGAATGTTTCAACAGTGCTTTGGCTGGAGATGCGGGATGACAGCAGAAAATTAATAGGATGTCATGAATCTAGACAGTAAGACCTAAAAATGTAATCCAGCCAGCTTCAGCTTGTGGTCCAGTCTCCTAGCCCTGGTGTCTGCCTTCATGAGGAAGATGCCACGTTAGTACTTGGAGTCAGTGCCGCTCAGATCTTCTATCCTGGGTGCTGTGAGTGTTGGCTGCTGAAACCTCGCAAATGTCCTCTTCTGTAGAGCAGCGGTTCTCAAAGTGTGGTTCCTAGACCAGCAGCATCGAGGAAGGGGAAAAGGCAACATAGGGGTATGGGATTAAGACATACAGTCTACTATATATAAAATAAGTAGCAGATATATTGTATGACACAGGGAAATGTCATTATTTTGTAATTCCTCTAAATGGGGTATAATCTATAAAAGCATTGAATCACTATGCTGTACACCTGAAACCAATATAATATTGTAAATCGAGTATACCTCAATAAAAAAGAAAATACCCACCTCTGTTCATTTGTAGGAGTATATGTATCCTTGCCTGGAGAACCCCATGGACAGAGGAGCCTGGTGGGCTGCAGTCCATGGGGTCGCAAAGAGTCGGGCACGACTGAGTGACTAACAGTTAACATTTACATGAGACTATTTGGGCTTCCCTGGTGGCTCAGTGGTTAAAAATCTGCCTGCCAACGCAGGAGACATAGGTTTGATCCCAGTGTCAGGAAGATCCCCTGGAGAAAGCAATGACAACCCATTCCAGTATTCTTGCCTAGGAAATCCCATGGACAGAGGAGCCTGGCGGGCTATGGTCCATGGGGTTGCAAAGGAGTCGGACACGACTTAGTGACTAAACAACAACATGAGACTTTTCAGATCTGCTGGCATTAACTAAAGAAAATTACAGTCAGAGGAGAAAAACTTAAAACTCATTCAAAACATAACTGTCATTATAATCCAAAGGAAAAACACAGTAAAAGCTCTGAGAGTGCCTTCATGAATACATCCTAGTTCATAGCACTGTGTCAGGTTTTCAGGTCTCACTGTTTTCTTGGAGCACTTCTTTTTTTTTTCTTCTGCTCATTTTCCTTGTCTTCCCTGGCCCCCTTTCCATTCATTCTTTTCCCTTTTCTGCTATGCTTAGTGTCCTGGAAGGCTCATCTCTAGGTACTGCGTGCTCAGGCCCCTTTCTGGTTGGTCAAAGACTTGGAAAATATGACAGCAGAAGACTGGAGACAAGAAGACCTAGGATGTTGGTATAAGGATGAATGTCTTGGAATGGTGAAAACACTTGTGTTTCCTATGAATGCCCACCAAAGAGCACCCATTGTAGAAGAGGCTTTTTAAAAAATGAAGGAACATAATGATCCAACCTCTGCATGCCCGTCAGCCTCTTTCCCCAGCTCAGTGGAGTCGTGAGAAAGGTGGCCACTGTGGCAGGGGTGCATGGGCTCTATGGTTTAGACTTCTTTTCAACAAAGCTGATGTAGTCAGTGATGAATGTCCAACAGCAGAGATCAACACTGAGTCCCTGATACAGTATTATTCCCACAGGGGGACTAGATACTTGGTGGTAGGTTGATAGTCCTGCAAATCAGTTAGCTGTACTGAACTGTAACAAACTGTTGGGAGAAATGCTGGCATCACTAAGCAAATGGCATGAATAGCTTTGTTTGAGGATGTTTGCAAAGCTGCTTAGGGTTAGGGTGCAGGTTTACTTAATCATTGTTGTTCTTGTTAGTTGCTAAGTTGTGTCCAACTCTTTTGCGACCCCATGGACTGTAGCCTGCCAGGCTCCTCTGTCCATGGAATTTCCAAGGCAAGAATACTGGAGTGGGTTGCCATTTCCTTCTCCAGGGAATCTTCCCAAGTCAGGGGTCGAACCTGGATCTCCTGCATTGCAGGCTGAGCCACAAGGGAAGCCCAATAAAGCTAGTATCACCCTTCAATCCTGGAGACATTTCATGGTGGTAAAAAAAAATGCCTCCCAGGGGCTTCCCTGGTGGTCCAGTGGCTAAAATGCTGTGCTCCCAATACAGAGGGCCCGAGTTTGATCCCTGGTCAAGGAACTATGATCCTCCCATGCCATGATTAAAATTAAAAGATCCTCCATGCAGCAATGAAGATCCTGCATGCTGTAACTAAGACCCAGCACAGCAAATTAAAAAAAAAAAAAAGTCTCACAGTGGGTTAGAAGGCAGATTTGTTCCTGACCAGTATAATAAAAGGAAGTTGGGGGAAAAAAAGATACTGTCCCCTTCAAAGGGCAGGTTTGCTAGCATTCCCTCTTTTAAGATTGAGGGTTTCCTAAACTTAGTGTCCTTCATCTGTGTTGCAGATGTACTGTGCATGGCATTGACCTGCATCACCCTTATGGTGCTTAAATGTCAGGGGGAACCAAAACAAACGTGAAGTTTATGCTGTCTGCTACACTGTGAATAATAAGCTGCCTAAATCCATCTGGGCTTGTTGTCTCCTTACCAGCTGGTTCTATGCAGTTTAGCAGCTTAGGGACTCTCTAACCGTAAGACAGACCCCCAAACTTAATACCTTAAGACTATAACCATTAATTCCTTCTCATAGCCTATAGATTAGACAGTTCTTCTGGTTTTATTTGGTCTCACTTATGCGTCTGTAGTCAGATGGTGGCTCAGCTAGGGTGGGGCTGATCTTAAATAGCCTCAGCTGGGTGAAGTTGGTTTTGTTCCATGTGGTCCTTCACTCTCCAGCAGACTGCTGCTGCTGCTGCTAAGTCGTTTCAGTCGTGTCCGACTCTGTGCGACCCCATAGTTGGCAGCCCACCAGGCTCCCCGTCCCTGGGATTCTCCAGGCAAGAACACTGGAGTGGGTTGCCATTTCCTTCTCCAGTGCATGAAAGTGAAAGGTGAAAGTGAAGTCGCTCAGTCGTGTCTGACTCTTAGCGACCCCATGGACTGTAGCCCACTTGGCTCCTCCATCCATGGGATTTTCCAGGCAAGAGTACTGGAGCGGGGTGCCATTGCCTTCTCCATCCAGCAGACTAGGTTGGACTTATTCTTACGGCAATGGTAGGGTTCCAAAACCAAGCAAAAGACATTAAAAACTGGTGTGTGGGTGGAACTTGAGGCCTAGGTTCAAAACTAGCACACTGTTATTAATACTTCCGCTATACTTTACTGGCCAGGCACAAGGCCAGCAGAATTCAAAGGGTAGGGATATAGATTCCATCTCTTAATGGAAGCAGCTTCAAAGGGATTTAAATACAGAGAGGGTAAGAATTGAGGCCATTAAAAAAAATTATTCTACCTATGCTGGATCCTTTCCAGGAAGGAAGGAGTGGTGATTTATCCACATAGGAATAGATACATATCCCAGATTCAGATTTGAGTTTTCTACTGCTATAGACTCCCTCTCTCACGTCCAAATTCGTATGTTAAAATCCTAACCCTCTATGAGAAGGTATTAGGAGGTCAGGCCTTTGGAAAGTGATAAGATCACGAGGATGGAGCCCTCATGAATGGGCTTATAAAAACAGATCCCTTATAAAACAGATTCCAGAGAGCCCCTTTGGAGAAGGAAATGGCAACCCACTCCAGTGTTCTTGCCTGGAGAATCCCAGGGACAGCAGAGCCTGGTGGGCTGTCATCTATGGGGTCGCACAGAGTCGGACATGACTGAAGCAACTTAGCAGCAGCAGCAGAGAGCCCCTTTACATCTTTAACCATGAGGACATGGAGAGAAGACAGCTGTCTATGAACAGGAATTGAGCTCTCACCAGACGCTGAATCTGAGAGCACCTTCATCTTAGACTTCTTAGCCTCCAGAACTGTGAGCAATAAATTTCTGTTGTTTATAAGCCTCTCAAGTCTATGGTATACTGTTTATTTGAATATTTTACTATCTCTATAATCCTGTTGGTTCTGTTTTCCTGGAAAACCCTGACTAATTAACATCTAATTGTAATGTAGCTGCCATCCTACCGTTCATGGATACCTTATTCATTTTCATGGTATTTCACACATTGCTTCTGACTAGGAAGCTTATTTTAAAATAAAAAAAAAAATAGCAAAGAAACTTCTTGGTCTTGCCAGGTATCCCATTATTCAGATGTAGCTATGATTTAAAAAAAGAAAAAGGTGTAACAAACTTTTGCAGGCTTAATTGTGGGAGCTGAGAGACAACACATTATGAGTTGGGAAGCTGTCTTACAGGTTTGTGGTATATGCCTCATGTCAACAACTAAAATATGTACTGTTTCTTTCACTGTTAGAATACATGATTCCAGAACTGAGAGGTAGGAGTGGTTCTTGTCACTTTTACGTGTAATAACTCATTTATGAATTCTTATGTTCAGGGGATTTGGAGTACTTAGTCCCCAAAGGAGAAGTAGTTTCACTAAAGAACAGTCACTGTTCCATTACATTCAAATATATAATGACACTCCCCTGGTCATTTTGGGCTCTTCTTGCTAAGCCAACAGGCAGAGAAAGGATTACTATACTAGTCTGAGTGATCAACTCCAATTTCCAAGGGGAAAAAATTGGGTTGACGTTATACAATAGGAGCAAGGAAGACCTTATTTGAAGCGCAAGGGATTCACTTGGATGCCTCATGATATTTTCATGTACAGTAATGAAGGTCAAAGAAAAATGTCATCAGTTCAATACAGTTTTTCATTTCAAAATGAAAGTAGAATATTCTTGTTTTCTATACCAATCTGGCTTTGGCTTCTCAACTTTATTTCCGTCATTCCTTTCTGTTTCCTTTCTGCAGTTTACTCTCAATATGAACTGAATTCCCTTTGTTTTTCTAAGTGTACCAAACTCCTTCCTGCAGGCTAGCATCTAATAATAACAATGATAATCCTTTGTATCAATGATGCATAAATGTGCATTTCCTGTCTCTGAAATTGGGACATATCTTAAGATTGCTGTGGGCCAATTGTTCACGTGTAGACTGGGTCATGGGGGCTCAGTGGTAAAGAATCCACCTGCCAGTGGAGGAGATGTGGTTCAATTCCTGGGTCAAGAAGATCCTCCGGAGAAGGAAATGTTAATCCACTCCAGTATTCTTGCCTAGGAAATCCCATGGACAGAGAAGGCTGGTGAGCTACAGTCTGTGGGGCTGCAAAGACACAACTAAGCAACTAAACAACAACAGCAGCAGCAAGACTGGGTCATATCAATTCATGTTGTCATCACTTTAATTGAAATGTGTGAGTGTTGTTTTTAATTGTCATTTATGGTATCTTTAAAAACATAGCAGGATGACATAGGATACAAATCTTTATCTAAAGAAGTTTAAGTCAGCTATTTTCAGTAAGTATACCTAAATCTAAGCAATATGAAACCACTGTTTTTAATTTCAGCATTTTTTGTTAGTGTTTTACAATTGCTGGCAGCTTATTTTTGATCAAATATGGTAACAATAATAATAATAGCTGGGACTTCCCTGGTAGTCCGGTGGCTAAGACTCCATGCTTAGGCAAAGCAGAGCACTAGGGTTTGATCCCTGATCAGGGAACTAGATCCCACATGCCACAACTAAGAGATCCCATACCATGATCAGTAAAAAGTGAATGTTACTCAGTCATGTCTACCTCTTTGCAACCCCCATGGACTACACAGTCCATGGAATTCTCCAGGCCAGAACACTGGAGTGGGTAGCCTCTCCCTTCTCCAGGAAATCTTCCCAACCCAGGGACTGAACCCAGGCCTCCCATATTGCAGGTGGATTCTTTACCAGCTGAGCCACAAGAGAAGCCCAAGAATACTGGAGTGGGTAGCCTATCCCTTCTCCAGTGGATTTGCCCAACCCAGGAATTGAACTGGGGTCTCCTGCATTGCAAGCAGATTCTTTACCAACTGAGCTATCAGGGAAGCCCTATGACCAATAGATCCTGCATGCCACACAAAAAATCCCACATGCTGCAACAAGGATGGAAAGTCCCTCATGCTACAACTAAGACGCAGCACAGACAAATAAACAAATATTTTAAAAAATAATAGCCACTAACATTAATTAAAGGCACTGGTTGCTAAGTGCCTTTCATTTCACTGGACATATTTGTATTTGTGGTAGTCTCTTCAGTCTGAGATACCTTTCTTTCTTTCTGGAAAATTCACTATTTTAAAGCCAGATTAAAAATTATTTCCTCTGTAAAACTTCCCTGAGGCATCCTGAAGTGAGGTCTGTTTGAAGCACTTGGCTCTGTTATCCAGCACATTTTGCCCACTAATGATCAGTTTGAGTGTCTCCCTTTCCAGTTAGACTGTAGAACTTTGAGGGCAAAAACCATCTTTTCAGCCTTTTGGACTCTTCTCTGCCTACCATAGTCTTCTTTTTATAAGCACCCTACATTAATTCATTTCAAAGAATGAAACCATAAACATCTGTCAACTAAAAACTGGCATTTGCCAAGAGCATTTGCCAGTGATTGAACAACAACAACAAGGGCATTTGCCATCTGCCTGTGTTGCTGCAGTTGCTGACCTTTGACACTCCCTGAAGGGAGTTTAGAGTGGAGAGTCAGGCACTCTGTGCTCCAGTGAAACTGGTGGGACAGCTCTTTAGATATCTGGGTATGTTCAGGAACTGATTTCATGATCCCAATTCTTGCATCTGATGAACTCCTTATTGCAAAATTCAGACTTAAATTGAGGAAGGTAGAGAAAACCAATAGACCATTCATGTATGAACTAAATCAAATCCCTTATGATTATATAGTGAAAGTGACAAATAGATTCAAGGGATTATATCTGATATACAGAGTGCCTGAAGAACTATGGATGGAGGTTCGTGACATTGTACAGGAGGCAGTGATCAATAATCCAGAAAAGAAGAGAAGCAGAAGACAAAGGAGAAAAGGAAAGATATATCCATTTGAATGCAGAGTTCCAAAGAATAGCAAGGAGAGATAAGAAAGCCTTCCTCAGGGATCAGTGCAAAGAAATAGAGGATTTGGCATCACTTGAGCCAAAGAATGCTCAAGTGAAATCGCTCAGTTGTGTCTGACTCTTTGCGACCCCATGGACTGTAGCCCACCAGGCTCCTCCGTCCGTGGGATTCTCCAGGCAAGAATACTGGAGTTGGTTGCCATTTTCTTCCCCAGGGGATCTTCCCAACCCAGGGATCAAACCCAGGTCTCCTGCATTGCAGGCAGATGCTTTAACCCAAGAATGCTCAAACTGCCACACAATTGCACTCATCTCACATGCTAGTAAAGTAATGCTCAAAATTTTCCAAGCCAGGCTTCAACAGTACCTGAATTGTGAACTTCCAGACAATCAAGCTGGATTTACAAAAGGCAGAGGAATCAGAGATCAAATTGCCAACATCCGTTGGATTATTGAAAAAGCAAGAGAGTTCCAGAGAAGTGTGTACTTCTGGTTTATTGACTATGCCAAAACCTTTGACTGTGTGGATCACAACAAACTGGAAAATTCTTAAAGAGATGGAAATACCAGACCACATGACCTGTTTCCTGAGAAATCTGCATGCAGGTCAAGAAGCAAGTTAGAACTGGACATGCAACAACAGACTGGTTCCAAATCACGAAAGGAGTACATCAAGGCTGTATATTGTCACCCTGCTTATTTAACTTATATGCAAAGTACATCATGAGAAACGCTGGGCTGGATAAAGCACAAGCTGGAATCAAGATTGCCAGGAGAAATATCAATAACCTCAGATATGTAGATGACACTGCCCTCATGGCAGAAAGTGAAGAACTAAAGAACCTCTTGATGAAAGTGAAAGAAGAGAGTGAAAAAGTTGGCTTAAAACTCAACATTCAGAAAACGAAGATCATGGCATTGGGTCCCATCACTTCATGGCAAATAGATGGGGAAACAGTGGAAACAGTGAGAAACTTTATTTCCTTGGGCTCCAAAATAACCACAGATGGTGACTGCCACCATGAAATTAAAAGACGCTTGCTCCTTGAAAGAAAAACTATGACCAACCTAGACAGCATATTAAAAAAGTGAGACATTATTTGCCAACAAAAGTCCGTCTAGTCAAAGCCGTGGTTTTCCAGTAGTCATGTATGGATGTGGGAGTTGGACTATAAAGAAAGCTGTGCGCCAAAGAATTGATGCTTTTGAACTGTGGTGTTGGAGAAGACCCTTGAGAGTCCCTTGGACTGCAAGGAGATCCAACCAGTCCATCCTAAAGGAAATCAGTCCTGAATATTTATGTGGAAGGACTGATGCTGAAGCTGAAACTCTAATAATTTGGCCACCTGATGTGAAGAACTGACTCAATGGAAAAGACCCTGATGCTGGGAAAGATTGAAGGTGGGAGGAGAAAGGGATGACAGGGATGAGATGGTTGGATGGTATCACTGACTTGATGGACACGAGTTTGAATAAGCTCCGGAAGTTGGTGATGGACAGGGAAGCCTGGTGTGCTGCAGTTCATGGGTTGGCAAAGAGTCAGACACGACTGAATGACTGAACTGACTGACTGACTGAATCCTTGCATCTCCTCACATCTAAAAAGCACTAAATCCCTCCATGTTGATATCAGCTCCTTGTGACTAGCTGAAAAACTAGTCACTTGATTTGATACTTGATTGATTGCAATGAATTCCCCCTTCACTAAAATTTTCTATATTGACCTTCCCCCCACTGCCTATTTGGAGTAGTCTCTCAGAGCTATCTGAGATGCTGTCTCTTGGCTGTTTACTTGGCTCAGCTAGTAAAGAATCTGCCTGCCAATGAAGGAGATGCAAAAGACATGGGTTGATCCCTGGATCAGGAAGATTCCCTGGAGAAGGAAATGGCAACCCATTCCAGTATTCTTGCCTGGAAAATTCCATGGACAGAGGAGCCTGGCTGGCCACAGTCCATGTGGTCACAAAGTGTTGGCCACAACTGAACACACATGCCTTTTTCTCTTGGGCTGTAGTCCTCATTTTGCCCCAAATAAAACTTAGCTCACAGCTCGTCAGGTTGTGCATCTTTTTAGTTGATACAGCTAAAGTGTAATGCAGGATGTAAACCCTGACCTTGGATTTATTAACACCAGCATGTGAACTACACTTTATAGTCCAAAGTATTTCTGCATTATTTCATTCCACTGTCACTACATTTTTGTTGGGTTAGTTATTACTGCAATTGTAGTTGAGGCTACTTGTTCATTAAGTGTCAGCTGTAGTGAAACAGGAGGGAAGGGCGCAGGGCACACCATTTAAAAGAATGACAATAGCTAAGAGTTCCTTGGTGGCCCAGAGGTTAGGATTCCAAGCTTTCACTGCTGTGGCCTGGGTTCAATCTCTGGTCAAAGTGATGAGATGCTGCAAGCCACATGTCACAGCCAAAAAACAAACAAACAAATAAAAAGAATGACGTAACCATTGAGGATAAGACATAAACTGGTTAGAACCAAGTAGGTCCAAGATGGCAGAAGATTCACCTTCCAGTAGATCTGGAGCTTCATTATATGTTCATTGTAGTACATTAGCATATGCTAAATGACACCCCTACAGGCACCATGACAGATCTGAGCCCAACCATAAAAGGCCAGAAAGTGGGTGGTGGCCCAGTTCCTGGAAATTCCATCCCTTTCCCCAAACAGTTGGAATAATCCTCCCACTCATTAGTCTGTGAGATTACTCAGCCCATAAAAACTAATCACCTCAGGGCCTCTCATCTTATGAGTTGACACACATTCTGTCTGTGGAGGCTGTTCCTCCCAGGGTTGCACTTGCCTTTTGAGATAGACCACATTCTGTTTATGGGATGTGTATTTCTCTAAATAAATCCACTGCTTACCTATCACTTTGCTTCTTGCTGAAATCTTCCTGTGCGGAGACATAAAGAACCTGAGCTTCAGGTTCTCATACGAGGTGAGCAATTTTAACTGAAGGACAGTGGGTTCAAATCCCACCTTATGGGTTCAAGTCCCAGTCAGAGTTTTGGCTGGGTTCAAATCCCATCTGAGTTGTGTGATCTGAAGCTTTGTTGCTTGATCCTTGGCCTTAGAATTCTTTCTACTCTCCCCTAGCTATCAGATGATGGCTTGATTCCTTAAAGGATAGGTAGCTTTTTAACACCTGGAATGAGAGATCAGGAAAAAGTACCCTAAGCCAGGAGAAGTTTGGAGGGGTGGCATACAGCTTTGTAAGCAGATAGGGTGTGTGTGGAGGGGGTCCCTAGAAAAAGATGTAAGAAAAGCCATTTTTGGCTAAAGCCATTTTTGGCTTAAGCCATTGTTTGATCTAAGCCTGACCACAATGCTTGTCCTTGAACAGGTCTCAGTAATTAATTATCTTGAGAGAAGTGAGGGAATGAAGGAACAAAAGAAATATGTTTTCTTGTTCCTTGCAGTCAAAAACCAGTTTTTCCTTAAAAGATATATGTAACAATCTGATATATGTCTTTGAGTTCTGCAAGAACTAATGTTCCCCACTCACATTGAAGATGGAATGATGATGTCAACTCTCCTGACTTCAGTCAACTAAAGCTTGGGCCCTGTAGACCTCTCCCCAATCCAATGCTGAATTCTCCTCTGCTCAAGAGCCTTCATGAATGAATATGCATGCATCCTTAGACTTCTGTGGTAGGTGAGAATCTGTCTACAGTGCATGAGACCTGAACTCGATCCCTGGGTCAGGAAGATCCCCTGGAGAAGGGGACAGCAATTCACTTCAGTATTCTTGCCTGGAGAATTCCATGGATGGAGTGGCCTGATGGGTTACGATCAATGGGGTCTCAAAGACTTGGACACCACCGAGCGACTAACACTTAGCTTAAAGCGTCCCCAGTTTTGCTGTTTGGAGACACTGCTTTGAGGAAGATTGCTTGTGCTCTCCTTACTTACTGCAAGTAATATGTCCTTACTCCTTTGAAACTTTGGTTAGTTGGGTCTTCAGGCTTGACACCAACCAGAAGGCAAACTCAGTTTTTGAGCAACAGCTCGATAAAAGGCGAGCACAGGGGACAGACAGCAATACTGAGAACAGCAATGGATGATGGAGCTGTCAGTTTGACCTCTTTATGTTACCTTCTGAGTCAGAATCCTCACACAGCTCCAGGTTTTATCTCTAGCTCTGGATAGCTCCACCTCCGCCCTTTACACTAGCACTTCCCCCGACCCTCCGTTTCCCTCCGTCACTCAAACCCAACAGAAAGCCCCTCAAAGCTCCCATTGGCTCCTCCAGCCTTTCCGACCCGCCTCCTCCTGCCAGAAACCCCGCCCCCTGTGCTACGCTCCGGCTCCGGTTTCCGTTCCTCCCGCGCAGCAGGCGTAGGTCGCTAAATCCGGACGCACAGCGACAAGGCAGTCGAGCAGCCGGAAGTGGCTTCTCTTTCTCGGAACCCCACTGCCTTGTGGGACAGCGGCTGGTTCCTCCCTCCTGGGCAAGTTTTTTCGTATTCCTCTGCCCCTCTCAGCCCCGTCGGGTACGGAAGCTGAGAAGGTGCACGGACAACCATGGCGGCCCATCTGAAGAAGCGGGTTTATGAGGAGTTCACTAAGGTGGTTCAGGTAAGCTCTAGAAGGAAAGGTCCCAGGACAGGTCTGGGAAAGGGGAAGGTTATCCACGCCCCAGACACGTTGCCAGAACTGGCGCCACAGAGCTGGGTAGGGTGCCAGTGCTGCCAGTGCTTTGGTAGGCTGCCTCTCTGACTACACTTTAGTGGGCGTGTTCATTGGCCGCTGCTGTTGTCAGTATTAACATGTGCAGTCTGACACTAAAAAAAACTATTAGAAGAAGCAAACAGCACCTTACAATTTACGAAAGTATCTTATCTGTTATCTTATTTTATTCATGTTACCTTCAGTTCAGCAGCTCAGTCGTGTCCGACTCTGCGACCCCATGGATCGCAGCACCCCAGGCCTCCCTGTACATCACCAACTCGCGGAGTTCACTCAAACTCATGTCCGTCGAGTGGGTGATGCCATCCAACCATCTCATCTTCTGTCGTCCCCTTCTCCCGCCTTCAATCTTTGCCAGCATCAGGGTCTTTTCCATTGAGTCAGTTCTTCGCATCAGGTGGACAAAGTATTGGAGTTTCAGCTTCAGCATTAGTCCTTCCAATGAATAGTCAGGACTGATTTCCTTTAGGTTTGACTGGTTTAATCTCCTTGCTGTCCAAGGGACTTTCTAGAGGCTTCCCCAAACAGTTCATTAGCATCCTCGTTTTACAAATGAGCACTTTGAGACTTCTGGTGGGGTATTGACAAATTTCCTTCCAACTCCCATTACCAAAAAAGTGCCCAAAGCCAAGTTGGCTGTATGCAGAGCTCTAAGGGTTTGGAAGAGGAATCTATAGGAGTCCTCAAGACCCAGTCACAGCAGACGAGGGTCACAGGCTTCACAGGGGTTGAAGTTTTCGTTGGTGGAACAGCTCACCACCAACCTTTTATAGCTTACCTATAAAGGAGGGCAGTACCATCATCCTTCCTCCTTTGGAGTTGTTTCAGGACTGAGGGGCCCAAACCGTGTCAGTTAGTCAGTTCAGTCAGTTCAGTTTCTCAGTCGTGTCCGACTCTTTAGGACCCCATGAATCGCAGTATGTCAGGCCTCCCTGTCCATCACCAACTCCCGGAGTTCACTCAGACTCACGTCCATCGAGTCGGTGATGCCATCCAGCCATCTCATCCTCTGTCGTCCCCTTCTCCTCCTGCCCTCAATCCCTCCTAGCATCAGAGTAATGAGTCAACTCTTCACATGAGGTGGCCAGAGTACTGGAGTTTCAGCTTTAGCATCAGTCCTTCCAAAGAACACCGAGGACTGATCTCCTTCAGAATGGACTGGTTGGATTTTGCAGTCCAAGGGACTCTCAAGAGTCTTCTCCAACACCACAGTTCAAAAGCATCAATTCTTCGGCGCTCAGCTTTCTTCACAGTCCAACTCTCACATCCATACATGACCACAGGAAAAACCATAGCCTTGACTAGATGGACGTTTGTTGGCAAAATAATGTCTCTGCTTTTGAATATGCTATCTAGGTTGGTCATAACTTTCCTTCCAAGGAGTGTCAGCAGTCAGTGATTCTCTATGTATTTCCTCAGAGAGATCGCTAAAGTAGAGGTTGATCCCAAGTCATACCTTGTGTCCTGCTTCTCTGACTTTGTGTATCCAAATCACCTGGGCTCTTGTTAAAGTGTAGATTCTACTTAGTAAATGAATTGGCTGGGGGAGGCAAGGCAATAATCTGCATTTCTGAAAAGCCCCCAGTTAATGCCAGCCAACAGCAGGTTTCCATCCATAGACTTGTGGCCTAGCAGGATTTAGACCATGCATCAGGACGCTGATCCTTAAGTATTTCATTTATTCCTTCAACAAGAGTTTATTGAATAAAGTAGTGGTTATCATGTATCAATATTAGGTATGGTGAAAGGTGCTGAGCTATAAAATCCAGTACACATTAGGGTCCCTGTCCTTTTGTAACTCAGGTGAGTGGGAGATGTGGAGCACCATATCTGAGGTTATAGTACAGGGAGGTAATTGTATCGACAAGCCAAGTCTTCCTTACTCTTTTACAACTATTTCTTTTTGTGAAAACTATCCAAACTCCCTTGCCCTTTGTGATTAACAGTATTCTTTCACTGCCTTTTTCTTTTTGTGTGTGTGTGTGGCATATTTCCATTGTGTGTAGGGAAGTTAGTTGGCTTCTTATTCTTTTTTTTTTTTCTGAAAATAACTTTGATACTTACCTTGTCACTGTTATTGCTCCTTTTTATGTAAAATTCGTTTTCTTGAACTTTTAGAATGAGTCAAGATTCAGGAAAGCTTTACAGAGCTCCCTCTTCCGTGGCTTGCTTTTTGGGATTTCCTGGCTCTGGATTCCTTTGGCCCCATTTGAAAAACAAATTGTGCCAAAATAAACATCACCGAATTTATCATTTTAACCATTTTTTAAGTGTGGAGTTCAGTGACATTAAGTACATTCACTTTGTTGGGCAGTATCACTTCCTTTCTTTACTATATTCTGTTGTCCCCTCTTACCAAGACTACTCACCGCTCCTCCAGCATGCCATGTGTTTGGACCTTTCCAAACTTTTGTATCTGTTGTCTCTTTTACCTAGAGTGGGTGTCATTCTTCCCTCTCTTTTTGTTCTCCACCCAGTGGACTTAGATTTTGCTTTAGTTTCTCCTCCCCTACTTCTGTAGCACTCATCTGTTTGTACTTATCACCGGGTGCTGCTGTAATTACTAGTTTTGTTTCTGCCTACCAGTTTGGGCTCCTTGAGGGCAGAGGTAATGCTTGGTTCATCTGTGTTCCCTGGATAGACCATAGGGCCTGGAGCACTAAAATATTGATGGTTGAATGATAGCAGATATTGGTTTGTCCTTCTCCTTACATAAAAGGATTTTAAGAGCTCATTTCTTTGCTTCATTGTTCGTAAATGGTTACGAACCATTTAGAGTATCTTAGTGCTTCTATTATTTTTCCTCTGCCATGAAGATGAGAGAGAATTGATAGGTATATGGTGCATATGATGTGTTTGTACAATAAAGACGTTGTAGTTTAGACTTCTCAGGTATCCCTATGATGTAAGTATTGTATTCCTTTTTATAGAAGGAGGAAACCTGTAGCTACCAAGTGATAATTTAACTCAAATTCCTTTGATTTCAAAGCCCTTAGTCTTATCATGCCGTGCCATGTTCCGGTCCAGAATAATCCAACTCTCTAGTCTGTGGAGGTGTAATTTTATAAAGAGATGATTCTTCAGGGTATCATTATGATGCATCAGGTGTTAAGGAAAATTATTGATTACAACTTTAATCTTATGTTGTGATCCTCTCTATATTTACCCCAAGGCCTAAGCCCTGGAGTGAAGGTTCCCTTTTACATGAACTTTTTGATGCTCCTTATATGTAACAGATGTGTCTGAAATAGTTCTAGTTATGTACTGTCCTTGAGAGAATCGAGAAGATAGTTACTCAGCTAATTTTGTGTGTTTTATGGTTCAGATGAGGATTCCTGGTTGAGAAAGACTAGTGGTAGGTCATCATTCCTATTTTATAGATGATGAAACCGAGAATTATGACATCCTTAGAAGAGAGCAGCAGAGTTGGATCTCAGAGAGAACTCCTAATTCCACATCAGTCATTTAGTAAACATTTATTAAGTAGCTGCAGTTTGCTAGGCATGTGGCAATGCATTTTTCCCCTATACTCTCCATTTTTCTAATAAAGGTAGAGTGATTTGGGTGAAAATAGTCATCTGTTTTGAGAGGAAGATTTTTTTCCTCAGTGTAAGCTGTAGACTGTTCCTGTTGGTTCTGGGTTTCTCAGGAGGGAAGGTGAGCCTAGTAAGTGCTTTAGCACAGTCTGAATATATTTGTTGAATTGAGATTTCTGTTCTAATAAAGAGTGGAACAGATCCTTTGTGTGTCCTCTTAACCCCGAAGCTACAGCAGTCCTAAGAGATAGGCAGAACAAAATATTATGCACCTACTTTACAGAGAAAGAAACTGAGACTTGAAATGAAATGACTTGCCCAAAGCCATTGGAGGTAGTGGAAAGCAAAATTGGGACTCATAACTTTGTCTCCAGCTGGGTCTTTTCCCGGTTCATAACGCTGCTTTTTTGTTTAGGCTAGGTCTGTTACCCAAAAACATTATTTGGTGTAGGAAAAGTTAATTTTCATCAAATGAGGCAAAGTTAGATTTGCAGAGTCTTTGTTTTCAGCCAGGTTTTCATGTTTTATCTTCCTTACCCTCTTGCAGCAACAACAGGAAGAAGTTGCTACTAAGAAACTCCGAATGACAAAACCAAGCAAATCTGCAGCACTTCACATAGATCTGTGTAAGGCTACCTCCCCAGCAGATGCTTTGCAGTACCTACTTCAGTTTGCCAGGAAGCCTGTTGAGGCAGAAAGTGTGGAGGGAGTCGTCAGGATTCTCTTGGAACATTATTACAAGGTAAGAAGGTCTTGGGACATGATGGCAGTAGGTATGAGAGTTTTATTATCTCTGCAGAATGGGTTAAAATGGCAAAATAAATAAGGTGTTCATTCAGCAGTCTTTTCCTGAGTATCTTCCATATGCTAGGCACTGTGGATACCGAGATGAAAAAAGTCCAAAAGATCCAAAAAGATCCTCTCCTTAGAAGCTTAGAGTAGCTAGATGGAGACAGATGTGAATGATAAAATACATCAAATTGCTGAGGGTACTGAGAGTACATTGGAGCACAGAGGAGTTAACTTCAACCAGGACCCTCTGTAACCAGATTTGCCTCTGATGTATAGTCTTCTGTCTGCTGTTACTGCTTTAATTCAGGGCCCCAATATCTTAACTGCAGTAGCCCCTCATTTTTTTTTTTTTAAGTTACTTAGCATTTTATTTCTCTGTTTTCATAGGCTAGAAAAAAGCATCAACTCATGCATGATTAAATACAGAAAATAGTTTAAATAGAGAAAATGAAATTCACAAAATGCATTTCTTTTTCAGTTTTTGTTTGTGAGATCTGAGGTAAAAGAAGAAATGATTTGTAAATATTTGAATCACAGATGACTTAGAATTTGAAACTTTAGTATGAAAATTATTAAGCTTATAGTAAAGTAGAGACAGTACTATAATGAACTCCCAAGTAACCCATCTTTGGGGTTAAATAGTTATTACTGTTTTGTCAAATTTGCTTTATTTGCTTTCCTGAAATTTTTATTAAAGTATCATAATATTTTCCCCTAAACAGTTCATTAAATATCTCTTAAAAAGGTACATTGAAAAAAGATAGAACCATCTAACCTCCTCAATATAATTCAGTTATTCCTTAATGTCATCTAACAAATAGTTCATATTCAAATTTCTCTGGTGGTGATGGTTTAGTTGCTAAGTTATGTCCAACTCTTGTGACCCTATGGGCTGTAACCCACCAGGCTCCTCTGTCCATGGAATTTCCCTTCGACAGAGGATAGTGGAGTGGGTTGTCCTTTCCTTCTCCTGGGGATCTTCCCAGGGATAATCCCACGTCTCCTGCATTGGCAGGCAAATTCTATACCACTGAGCCACGAAGGAAGCCCCAAATTCCTCTAGTTGTTCCCAGAATATCTTGTTATAGTTGATTTGTTCAAATCAGAATGTGAACTGTGTCCACGCATGGCATTTGCTTTTTGTAAAATCGGGAACAGTTATTATTTTGGTGATATGACCTATTAAAGCAATTTGGTCAGTTGTTTTACAAACTGTCTTGTTTTCTGAATTTGTTTACTTTCTTGGTTAAGTTGTTCCTCTATCTCCTATATTTACTATGAATTGGAAGTTAGATCAATAGACTTTGTTAGATTCCAGATAAGCATATTTTTGAAAATTTTAAGAATACCTTATAGATGATTTGTACTTCATATTTGCATCAATCAGGATGTATATGTATTGAAGTCCCTCCTTGCTTATCTTTTTCCCTTTAGTCTCTTTTATTTTTATAAACTATCTATCTTTATGTAAGTATTTTATGTATGATCTAAAAAGTCCTTTTCTTCACGTATATAACATTGTAGCTTATTCAGAATGGTTGCAGTTGTCGAAAGACTTTGTGTGTTTTCAGAAGTCAGTGTCTTTTCCCATGTTGTTACCTTAGCCTAGAACCCCTCTCCTTGACACGACCCTGGTCTGGTCTGCCATTTTCTCTGTCAAGTATATTCCTTTCGCAGTCTTTCCACTTATCTTTCCTTTTGCTTGGAACACTTCCCTCAGGTGTTCATGTGTCTGTTTCCCACACTGCATTCAACTCTTTGCTCAAACGTTACTTTTTCATTAAGGTCTTCTTCTATCCCTCTATTTGAAATTGAAACTGCCTATCCCACTTCCAGCACTTTCTAGCCCCTTCCTTTATTTTGTATTCTCCAGAGCACTTAACATCTTCTAATATTGTATATAATTTTCTCATTTATTTTGTTTCTTGCCCATTTTCCTGGTACGAGGATGTACAAGATTCTCTTGAGCAATATGGGACTTTTTTTTTTTTTTCTAGTTTTATTGAGATATAATGGACATACAGGACTATTTACATTTAAGGATACAGCATAATGATTTGACTTGTGTAAGTCATAAAATTATTCAGTTCAGTTCATTCTCTGTCGTGTCTGACTCTTTGCGACCCGATGAACCGCAGTACGCCAGGCCTCCCTGTCCGTCACAGACTCCTAGAGTTTACCCAAACTCATGTCCATTGAGTCAGTGATGCCATCCCACCATCTCATCCTCTGTTGTCCCCTTCTCCTCCTGCCCTCAATCTTTCCCAGGATCAGGGTCATTTCAAATGAGTCAGCTCTTCTCTTCAGGTGGCCAAAGTATTAGAGTTTCAGCTTCAACATCAGTCCTTCCAATGAACACCCAGGACTGATCTCCTTTAGGATGGACTGGTTGGATCTCCTTGCAGTCCAAGGGATTCTCAAGAATCTTCTCCAACACCACAGTTCAAAAGCATCAGTTCTTCGGAACTCAGCTTTCTTTATAGTCCAACTCTCACATCCATACATGACCACTGGGAAAACCATAGCCTTGACTAGGTGGACCTTTGTTGGCAAAGTAATGTCTTTGCTTTTCAATATGCTGTCTAGGTTGCTCATAACTTTCCTTCCAAGGAGTAAGCAACTTTTAATTTCATGGCTGCAGTCACCATCTGCAGTGATTTTGGAGCCCCCCAAAATAAAGTCAGCCACTGTTTCCACTGTTTCTCCATCTATTTGCCATGAAGTGATGGGACCAGATGCCATGATCTTAGTTTTCTGAATGTTTAGCTTTAAGCCAACTATTTCAGTCTCCTCTTTCACTTTCATCTAGAGGCTCTTAACTTCTTCTTCACTTTCTGCCATAAGGGTGGTGTCATCTGCATATCTGAGGTTATTGATATTTCTTCTGGCAGTCTTGATTCCAGCTTGTGCTTCTTCCAGCCCAGCGTTTCTCATGATGTACTCTGCATAGAAGTTAAATAAGCAGGGTGACAATATACAGCCTTGACGTACTCCTTTTCCTATTTGGAACCAGTCTGTTGTTCCATGTCCAGTTCTAACTGTTGCTTCCTGACCTGCATATAGGTTTCTCAAGAGGCAGGTCAGGTGGTCTGGTATTTCCATCTCTTGAAGAATTTTCCACAGTTTATTGTGATCCACACAGTCAAAGGCTTTGGCATAGTCAATAAAGCAGAAATAGATATTTTTCTGGAACTCTCTTGCTTTTTCAGTGATCCAGTGGATGTTGGCAATTTGATCTCTGGTTCCTCTGTCTTTTCCAAAACCAGCTTGAACATCTGGAAGTTTGCGGTTCACGTATTGCTGAAGCCTGGCTTGGAGAATTTTGAGCATTTCTTTACTAGCATGTGAGATGAGTGCAATTGTGCGGTAGTTTGAGCATTCTTTGGCATTGCCTTTCTTTGGGATTGGAATGAAAACTGACCTTTTCCAGTCCTGTGGGCACTGCTGAGTTTTCCAAATTTGCTGACATATTGAGTGGAACACTTTCACAGCATCATCTTTCAGGATTTGAAATAGCTCAACTGGAATTCTATCACCTCCACTAGCTTTGTTCCTAGTGATGCTTTCTAAGGCCCACTTGACTTCACATTCCAGGATGTCTGGCTCTAAGTGAGTGATCACATCATCGTGATTATCTGGGTTGTGAAGATCTTTTTTGTACAGTTCTTCTGTGTATTCTTGCCACCTCTTCTTAATATCTTTTGCTTCTGTTAGGTCCATGCCATTTCTATCCTTTATTGTGCCCATCTTTGCATGAAATGTTCCCTTGGTATCTCTGATTTCCTTGAGGACATCTCTAGTCTTTCCCATTCTGTTGTTTTCCTCTATTTTTTTGCATTGATCACTGAGGAAGGCTTTCTCATCTCTCCTTGCTATTCTTTGGAACTGTGCATTCAAATGGATATATCTTTCCTTTTCTCCTTTGACCTTCGCTTCTTTCCACAGCTGTTTGTAAGGCCTCTGCAGACAGCCATTTTGCTTTTTTGCATTTCTTTTTCTTGGGGATGGTCTTGATCCCTGTCTCCTGTACAATGTCATGAATCTCCCTCTATAGTTCATCAGGCACTCTATCAGATCTAGTCCCTTAAATCTATTTCTCACTTCCACTGTATAATCATGAGGGATTTGATTTAGGTCATATCTGAATGGTCTAGTGGTTTTCCCCACTTTCTGCAATTTAAGTCTGAATTTGGCAATAAGGGAGTTCATGGTCTGAGCCACAGTCAGCTCCTCGTCTTGTTTTTGCTGACTGTATAGAGCTTCTCCATCTTTGACTGCAAAGAATATAATCAGTCTGATTTTGGTGTCGACCATCTGGTGATGTCCATGTGTAGAGTCTTCTCTTGTGTTGTTGGAAGAGGCTGTTTGCTGTGACTAGTGCGTTCTCTGGCAAAACTCTGTTAGCCTTTGCCCTGCTTCTTTATGTAATCCAAGGCCAAATTTGCCTGTTACTCAAGGTGTTTCCTGACTTCCTACTTTTGCATTCCAGTCCCTTATAATAAAAAGGACATCTTTTTGAGTGTTAGTTCTAGAATGTCTTTTAGGTCTTCATAGAACCATTCAACTTCAGCTTCTTCAGTATTACTGGTCGGTGCATAGACTTGGATTACCATGATATTGAATGGTTTGCCTTGGAAACGAACAGAGATCATTTTGTCGTTTTTGAGATTGCATCCAAGTACTGCATTTCAGACTCTTTTGTTGACTATGATGGCTACTCCATTTCTTCTGAGGGATTCCTGCCCATAGTAGTAGATATAATGGTCATCTGAGTTAAATTCATCCATTTCCAGTCCATCATAGTTTGCTGATTCCTAGAATGTCAACGTTCACTCTTGCCATCTCCTGTTTGACCACTTCCAATTTGCCTTGATTCATGGACTTAACATTCCCCCATGTTCCTATGCAATATTGCTCTTTACATCATTGGACCCTGCTTCTATCAGCAGTTGCATCCACAACTGGGTGTTGTTTTTGCTTTGGGTCCATCCCTTCATTCTTTCTGGAGTTATTTCTCCATTGATCTCCAATAGCATATTGGGTAACCTACCTACCTGAGGAGTTCATCTTTCAGTGTCCTATCTTTTTGCCTTTTCATACTGTTCATGGGGTTCTCAAGGCAAGAATACTGAAGTGGTTTGCCATTCCCTTCTCCAGTGGACCACATTCTTTTAGACCTCTCCACCATGACCCATCTGTCTTGGGTGGCCCTACTCGGCATGGCTTAGTTTCATTGAATTAGGCAAGGCTGGGGTCCATGTGATCAGATTGGCTAGTCGTCTGTGATTATGGTTTCAGTCTGTCTGCCCTCTGATTCCCTCTCTCAGCGCCTACTGTCTTACTTGGGTTTCTCTTACCTTGAACGTGGGGTATCTCTTCACGGCTGCTCCAGCAAAGCGCAGCCGCCGCTCCTTACCTTGACCATTGGGTAGCTCCTTTTGGCTGCCGCTGCTGACCTTGGACATGGGGTATCTTCTCACGGTCTCCGCTCCTGACCCTGGACGTGCGGTAGCTCCTCTCCGCCGCTGTTGCTGACCTTGGATGTGGGGTTTGCTCCTGTCCGCCGCCGCTGCTGGCCTTGGACGTGGGGTAGCTCCTCTCGGCTGCTCCTGCGCTGCGCAGCTGCCGCTCCTGCGCCACCACAATACATTTAGTGAACAGCTGTTACCTCACACAGATACAAAATTGAAGAAATAGACAAAAAATTTTTTTCTTGTGTTGAGAATACTTGGGATTTACTCTCCTAACAATGTTCGTATGTAACATATGGCAGTGTTAATTGTATTTATCATGTTATTCATTACAACCCTAATACTTATCTTTCAACTAAAAGTTTGTACCTTTTGACTGCCTTCATCCAGTTCCCTTCTGCCCACCTCTGCTTCTGGTAACCACAAATCTGATCCCCTTTTCTATGGATTCATTTGTTTTTAAAGTATAATTAAGGGCTTTCCTGGTAGCTCAGCTAGTAAAGAATCTACCTGCAATGCAGGAGACCCCGGTTCAATTCCTGGGTCAGGAAGATCCCCAGGAGAAGGGATAGGCTACCCTCTGCAGTATTCTTGGATTTCCCTGGTGGCTCAGCTGGTAAAGAATCTGCCTGCAATGCGGGAGACCTGGGTTCGCTCCCTGGGTTGCCTCTGCTTCTGGTAACCACAAATCTGATCCCTTTTTCTATGGATTTTTTGTTTTTAAAGTAGAACTGACCTACACCCTTATGTTAAATTCTGCTACACAGTGTAATGATTCAGTATTTCTATGCATTCAAAATGACCACAATAAATCGAGTTATCATCTGTCACCATACAAAGATATTAGTTATTGACTATGTTCCTGATGCTGTACATTTCATGCCCATGACTCATTTATTTTGCACCTGGAAGTATGTATCTCTTAATCTTCCTCACCTATTTCTCCCTCCTCTCCCTCTGGCAAACACCTATGTATCTCTGTATCTGTGACTTTATTTCTGTTTTATTAGGTTTGTTCATTTGTTTTGTTTTTTCAGATTCTACATATACGTGAAATCATACAGTATGTCTTTCTCTGATTTATTTTACTTAGCATAATACCCCCTAGATCCGTCCATGTTGCTGCAAATTGCAAGATTTCATTCTTTTTTCATGGCTAAGATTCCACTGTGTATATATATATATCACGTCTTATTTTACCCACTCATCTATTGATGGGCACTTAGGTTGCTTCCATATCTTGGTGATTGTTATAAAGCTGCAACATAGAGGGGTGCTCATATCTTTTGGAATTAGTATTTTTGTTTTCTTCTGATAAATACTAAGGGATAGAATCTCTGGAATGTATGGAATATTTTTTCAACTTTTTGTTATGGAACAAATCTATATACAGTTAGAGAGAATAGTTTAATTAACTCACATGTAATTGTTACTCAGCTTCAGCAATTATCATTTCATGTCCAGATTTGCTTTATTCTCACCCCCCGAGCCCAACTCCTACTATCTACCTCCATTTCCTCCACTTTAACCCTCTGCAGCAGATTCTTGTGAAAACAAATTCATAGCATCATATCATTTTACTCTTAAATTCCAGTTTATATCTCTAACAGTAAAGACTCTTTTTAGGGACTTCGCTGGTGGTCCAGTGGTCAAGACTGTGCTTCTACGGCTGTGCTTCTACTGCAGGGGGTGTGGGTTTGGGCCCTGGTTGGGGAACAAAGGTCTTGCATGCCTTGTGGTATGGCCAAAAATTAATAATAAAAAGCTTCTTTTTAAAAACATAATACTGATACCATCTCTAGAAGAAGTGTTATGTCAGACCCTAAGGTGTTTAACCAGGCTGTGCTGCTTGCCTTAGTCTAGCAGATTCTAGCCCCAAAAGTAATGAGCGATAACAAGTTGGTCCAGATATAGATTGATGACCATAGTGTTTTATTTATCCTTTTTTCTATTTTATCCAGAAATGTGATGTCTTGTATTTTAGTGGGTAATTACTTTGACTTCTGCTTTTCTACTACAAATTTTTCTGTGGCCAGGTAGCAGTACCTGAACTTATTTCATATGAGGGATTCTTCATTTATTCTACTATATTAGTTACTGTGGAGGATGTTAAAGAACTGTGAGACATATTCTTTGTCCTTTAAGGACTAGTAGTATAGTTGGTAACGGAGAAGGCAATGGCACCTCACTCCAGTACTCTTGCCTGGAAAATCCCATGGACGGAGGAGCCTGGTGGGCTGCAGCCCATGGGGTCGCAAAGAGTCAGACATGACTGAGTGACTTCACTTTCACTTTTCACTTTCATGCGTTGGAGAAGGAAATGGCAACCCATTCCAGTGTTCTTGCCTGGAGAATCCCAGGGATGGGGGAGCCTGGTGGGCTGCTGTCTTTGGGGTCACACAGAGTCAGACACAACTGAAGCAACTAAACAGTAGCAGTAGCAGCAACAGTATAGTTGGTAGACCAAAAATACATGTGATATATAGATAGTTAAGGGCTTGAGTTATTAATTTACTCATTTTGTTCATTCAGAATGTTGTGGATACTAATTCTGCCAGGCCTTTGCTTCATGTTAGTGATACAGAGATTAATATATGATCCCTGATCTGAGTCTGATTGGGTAGATTAGACAATAAATGGATAATTGCACACTGATTTCCCAGACAAGAATGCTGGAGTGGATTGCCATTTTCTTCTTCAGGGGATCTTCCCGACCCAAGGATCAAACCCATGTCGCCTGCCTTGGGAGGCAGATTCTTTACCACTCAGCCACCAGGGAAGCGCAATACAGTGTTACAGGTATTATGAAATCTGGGACAGGTTATGATGTAACTTTTAAAGAAGAAGGTAATCAGTTTTACGTGGGAGCATAGGTCTAGAAGGGCATCGTAGAGTAGTGATGCTTGGTGGTAGTTTAGTCACTAAGTCGTGTCCGACTTTGAGACCCCCTGGACTGTAGCCCGCCAGGCTCCTCTGTCCATGGGGTTCTCCAGGCAAGAATACTGAAATGGGTTGCCATTTCCTTCTCCTGGGGATCTTCCTGACCCAGGGATTGAACCCAGGTCTCCTGCATTGCAGGCAGATTTTTTACCAACTGAGCCAGGGTGTTGCTTGAGGTGAATCTTAAAAAACAGATGTTGACTAGTTGGAAAACAAGCGGAAAGGCATTTTAGAAAGAAGGAAGAATTGTGAGCACAGACTTGGAGATGTGAAATAATCTGTCACATTAGAAGAAATACAGGTAGTTGGGCTGGTGTACATTTTATATTGAGAGCTCTTTAAGAGATAAGACTAGAAATCTTACCTAATAGAAGGTTCTTGAATTCTGCCTTGTGGATTTTTGTTTTAGCTATGTCACTCTGGGGGGTGGTATGGCAGATATAGGGATTGAATGAGGGCCAAGTGAGACAGGACTTAGGGTGACCAGCTAGGAGACTGGAAAGTATAGCAAGATGAGAAAAGCCTGAACAAGGACAATTTTAATGGTGAGAAGAGCAGTTATTGAGAGGCTTTTGACAGAGGCAGTTGTAAGCTTAGTTATGAAGGGTACCAGGGGATAATTTCAGAAAGTAGAAAAACTTGAGTAAAGTATCCAGATGAAGAAAGAATGTTACTGGGTCAGATACTCTCATTCTTTTTTGTTCTGTCCTTGCCTTCCTCTTATTTGCCAGACTTAGTATTTTTGCTTTCTTGGCTGTTTCCTTGTGTTTGGAGGTCTGTGACTCCATTCCAGACTGTAGAAAGGCTATGTAGCTTTTCTGTCCTCTCTTACTACAAAATTAGAGTATTTGACTAGTACATTGTCTCTGAAAGACAATTACTTGATTTGATGATGTTCTCTCAGTCCATAAAGAATTGACTTCTCTTTGTATTCAGAACTGAACTTGATATCTCCATTCATTCTCCAGTCTGCTTTATAGCAGGAAATGTACCACCATCAATATAGACCCTTACATCAGAAAATCAAGAAAGATACTTTATACCACCGTCACCCTTTCCTCTCCCCATATTCCCTTCCTTACCAACTCATGTTGATTTTACTTTCTAAGTATCTCTTGAGTCCATCTACCTCCCTGTTTCCACTATTACCCCAGTAATCTAAGTAACTATCAATTTTGAAATCAACTTGTGAAAATCTGCCTGAAAAGAAAATTTCTTGTTTGAATTTTGATTCAGTTCAGTTCAGTCGCTCAGTCGTGTCTCACTCTTTGCGACCCCATGAACTGCAGCACGCCAGGCCTCCCTGTCCATCACCAACTCCCGGAGTTCACTCAAACTCATGTCCGTTGAGTTGGTGATGCCATCCAGCCATCTCATCCTCTGTCCTCCCCTTCTCCACCTGCCCCCAATCCCTCCCAGCATCAGAGTCTTTTCCAGTGAGTCAACTCTTTGCATGAGGTGGCCAAAGTATTGGAGTTTCAGCTTCAGCATCATTCCTTCCAAAGAACACCTAGGACTGATCTCCTTTAGAATAGACTGGTTGGATCTCCTTGCAGTCCAAGGGACTCTCAAGAGTCTTCTCCAACACCACAGTTCAAAAGTATCAATTCTTCGGTGCTCAGCTTTCTTCACAGAATTTTGATTAGGGTTGCGTTAATTCTGTAATTAAGATGCAATTTGCTGATTGACATTTTATAACATTAAGTCTTTCATTCAATGGACATGGTATGTCCATTATTTTAATATACTGTTTTCTGCATAGAAGTTTTGTACATCTTTTTGTTAGTTATTACTATGTAGTTAATATTTTGTTATTGTAAATGATATATTTAAAAATTCTTATTTTTAAGTAGTACATAGAGGATATTCAGAAATGCAGTTGGTTTTTCTTTATTAAACCCTATATCTAACAACTTTGTTAAGCTCATTTAACAATTTTAATAAATTATGTGTATGTTCTTTTAGATTCTTTATGAATAATCATGTCACCATATAATGGCTTTGTCTAGTACTGATATAACGATACCAGCTGCCTCTTGTATGATATACCTATTTCTACCTTTTATTTTCAATTCTTTGTTAATCACTTTTTATTTTGTGACCCAACAACATATAGTTAGTTTTTTAAGAAATTTCACCTGACAGTGTTTAGTTTTTAATTGGAGCATTTAGTTCTTTATATTTAATGTGTTTATTGAAATATATGGGTTTAAATCTACCCTCTTATGAAATGCCTTCTATTTATCTTACCTGCTAGTGTTCTTTTTTTCCTCTTACCATCTTTTGCATTGGCTCTTTTTAAAAAAAATTCTCTCCTCCACAGCTTTTTTATTAGCTTGAGAGTTATACATTTTACTGGTTAACCTAGATATTACGTTAATTCTTTTTAAGAATTAATTAATTTTATTTTTGGCTGCTCTAGGTCTTCATTTCTGTGCATGAGCTTTCTCTAGTTGTGGTGGGTAGGGGCTACTCCCAAGTTGCAATACGGGGGCTTCTTCTTGTGGTGGCTTCTCTGTTGCAGAGCACAGGTTCTGGGGCACTTGGCTTCCCTAGTTGTGGCACGTAGACTTAATAGTTGCTCGCAGGCTCTAGAGCACAAGCTCAGTAGGTGGGGTTGCGTGGGCTTAGTTGCTCTGCACCATGTGGGGTCTTCTGGACAAGGGACTGAACCTGTGTCCCCTGCATTGGCAAGTGGATTCTCAACTGCTGAACCACCATTCACTCAGTTACGCCCGACTCTGCGACTCCGCAGACTGTAGCCCTCCAGGTTCTTCTGTCCATGGAGTTCTCCAGGCAAGAATCCTGGAGTGGGTTGCCATTACCTTCTTTTAGGGGATCTTCCTGACCCAGGGATCTAACCTGGGTCTCTTGCATTGCAGGTGGATTCTTTACCATCTTAGCCACCAGGGAAGCCCAATAAATCATTTCTTAGTCTCTTTTGCCTTGGGGCTGAGATCCGGGTCCAGGCACCAGACCTGCTGCTGCTGCTGCTAAGTCGCTTCAGTTGTGTCTGACTCTGTGCGACCCCATAGACGGCAGCCCACCAGGCTCCCCTGTCCCTGGGATTCTCCAGGCAAGAACACTGGAGTGGGTTGCCATTTCCTTCTCCAAAGCGTGAAAGTGAAAAATGAAAGTGAAGTCGCTCAGTCGTGTATGACTCTTAGTAACCCCATGAACTGCAGCCCACCAGGCTCCTCTGTCCATGGGATTTTCCAGGCAAGAGTACTGGGGTGGGGTGCCATTGCCTTCTCCAGGCACCAGACCTACACCCAGACAATTAGATTCACCTGCTCTGAACTTCTGATCAGGATATGGTGATCCAAAAAAACAGAGCGAAAATTTTCTGGTGATAGCAGTGGTAGCTGCAGCACCCAATTTCTGGGGGCTCCAAAAACAGTGGTGCTGATAGCAGTGTTAGGGTGCCCCGTGTTGGGGTGCCCGGTGTTTGTGGTGCAAGTTGCTGCAGCTTATGTCAAATGTGACTGCACAGTGAAAGAAAGCTGCTTTTAATCCCAGAAGCAAACATCTGGTTAGATATTAATGACATCAAGAAGGTGTGAAAATATTCTCATTCACTTTGCTTTATTTGGATGAAACACACAGATTGAGAAAAACTTTCTCCCCAAAGTATATACAGCTAATTTTTCAGAAATAAAGCTTTAGAATACTTGGATCATTGAGTCTTTTTTGAGATATTTCCCATGTTTCTGTTGTTGGTTAGCTGAGAGTAGAGCATCAAGGTAACAATAGCTTCTTTTGTTGCAGGAGAATGATGCGTCTGTGAGACTGAAAATTGCATCATTGTTGGGTTTGCTGTCAAAAACTGCAGGATTTTCACCAGACTGCATTATGGATGATGCCATTAATATCCTGCAGAATGAAAGTAAGTTGAAGTTTAAAAGCTGTAGAGGGAATTCCCAGGTGGTCCAGTGATTAGGACGCTGCACTTCCACTGAAGGGGCAGGAGTTCCATCCCTGGTTGGGAAACTAAGATCCTCTGTGCCTTGCTGTGCAACCAAATAAATAAATAAAAGTTGTATAATTAGAGCAGAAATCTTTAGTTCCTTTTGTATAAAGTGTAGAGCAAAGTTTATTGTGTTGGTAGTTATTGAAAAATTTGAGGATGACAGCAGCAGCAGTAAAACCTTGTACGTATATTTACCTTAGAGTTAAAATACAGATTTGTCTCTTAATGCTGCTGCTGCTGCTGCTGCTAAGTCACTTCAGTCGTGTCTGACTCCGTGCAACCCCATAGATGGCAGCCCACCAGGCTCCCCCGTCCCTGGGATTCTCCAGGCAAGAACACTGCATTGGGTTGCCATTTCCTTCTCCAATGCATGAAAGTGAAAAGTGAAAGTGAAGTTGCTCAGTCATGTCCGAATCTTATTGACCCCATGGACTGCAGTCTACCAGGCTCCTCTGTCCATGGGATTTTCCAGGCAAGAGTACTGGAGTGGGGTACCATTGCCTTCTCCATGTCTCTTAATAGCTATCATTCATTGACCTCTACTAAGAGTACCACACAATTGCACTCATCTCACACGCTAGTAAAGTAATGCTCAAAATTCTCTAAGCCAGGCTTCAGCAGTACATGAACTGTGAACTTCCAGATGTTCAAGCTGGTTTCAGAAAAGGCAGAGGAACCAGAGATCAAATTGCCAAGATCCGCTAAATCATCGAAAAAGCAAGAGAGTTCCAGAAAAACATCTATTTCTGCTTTATTGACTATGCCAAAGCCTTTGACTGTGTGGATCACAATAAACGGTGGAAAATTGTTCAGGAGATGGGAATACCAGACCACCTGACCTGCCTCTTGAGAAATCTGTATGCAGGTCAGGAAGCCACAGTTAGAACTGGACATGGAACAACAGACTGGTTCCAAATAGGAAAAGGAGTACGTCAAGGCTGTATATTGTCACCCTGCTTATTTAATTTCTATGCAGAATACATCATGAGAAACGCTGGGCTGGAAGAAGCACAAGCTGGAATCAAGATTGCCAGGAGAAATATCAGTAACCTCAGATATGCAGATGATACCACCCTTATGGCAGAAAGTGAAGAAGAACTTAAGAGCCTCTTGATGAAAGTGAAAGAGGAGAGTGAAAAAGTTGGCTTAAAGCTCAACATTCAGAAAACGAAGATCATGGCATCTGGTCCCATCACTTCATGGGAAGTAGATGGGGAAACAGTGGAAACAGTGTCAGACTTTATTTTTTTGGGCTGCAAAATCACTGCAGATGGTGACTGCAGCCATGAAATTAGAAGACGCTTACTCCTTGGAATAAAAGTTATGTCCAACCTAGATAGTATTTTCAAAAGCAGAAACATTACTTTTCCGACTAAGGTCCATCTAGTCAAGGCTGTGGTTTTTCCTGTGGTCATGTATGGATGTGAGAGTTGGACTGTGAAGAAGGCTGAGCGCCGAAGAATGGATGCTTTTGAAGTATGGTGTTGGAGAAGACTCTTGAGAGTCCCTTGGACTGCAAGGAGATCCAACCAGTCAATTCTGAAGGAGATCAGCCCTGGGATTTCTTTGGAAGGAATGATGGTAAAGCTGAAACTCCAGTACTTTGGCCACCTGATGCAAAGAGTTGACTCATTGGAAAAGACTCTGATGCTGGGAGGGATTGGGGGCAGGAGGAGAAGGGGACGACCGAGGATGAGATGGCTGGATGGCATTACCGACTCGATGGATGTGAGTCTGAGTGAACTCCAGGAGATGGTAATGAACAGGGAGGCCTGGCGTGCTGCGATTCATGGGGTCGCAAAGAGTCGGACATGACTGAGTGACTGAACTGAACTGAACTGATGGGGACTTTGAGAGTTTACATTTCAACCATATTCTAGGTCCTGTTGATGTGGCTACTCTGAGCCTCACACTTTGACACAACCACTTTCGCAAGTGCTGTTTCTCCCATGCATGCCATTCATGGGAGACCTTGGAAAGGGTGAGGGAAAGTATTCCCTCCACTGGTGATTTTACTGTCTGAGTCTTCAAGTAATATTAATATTAGACATACAGCCTGCATTTTTATAAACTAGAAATATTAAAGACTAACAATTTTTACATTTCTTTAAACTTAGCATATATTATATACTAGACAAATGAATACTACAGTGGATAAGTTTGGGTCTTTTGACCCAAAATCACTGCAGATGGTGACTGCAGCCTTGAGATTAGAAGATGCTTGTGCCTTGGAAGAAAAACTATGACAAACCTAGATAGCATATTAAAAAGAAGAGACATTACTTTACCAACAAAGTCCATATAGTCAAAGCTATGATTTTTCCCATAGTCATGTATGGATATGAGAGTTGGACCATAAAGAAGACAGAGTACTGAAGAACTGATGCTTTTGAACTGTGGTGTTGGAGAAGACCCTTGGGAGTCCCTAGGATTGCAAGATCAAACCAGTCGATTCTAAAGGAAATCAACCCTAGAGATGCATTGGAAGGACTGATACTAAAGCTGAAGCTCCGATACTTTAGCCACCTGATGCAAAGAGCTGACCCATTAAAAAAGACCCTGATGATGGGAAAGATTGAAGGCAGGAGGACAAGGGAATAGCAGAGGTCAAGACAGTTGGATGGCATCACTGACTTGATGGACATGAGTTTGAGCAAGCTCTGGGATATGGTAAGGGACAGGGAAGCCTGGCATGCTTCATTCCATGGGGTCACAAAGAGTTGGACATCACTGAGTGACTGAACAACAAAATCTAGTTCAAATTAGTTGGGTTTTAAAGAAATAAAAGCTGGTAAGTTCATGGTAAAGAGATGTTCAGAGAGGAGACAGAACACAAAGGAAAAGCAATTAGCGCAACATGAAATCTGAGTCAGAAAAGACTTTCAGAAGGAGCTGGCTCAGGGTTATGTCTTGAAAGATGGATAGATATTATGTGTGTCATAGCAAAGTATTTTCAACAATGGAACACTCTGTAATGTAATCTAATTCATTTTTCTGATATGTATGAAAAACGAAAACAAACATAAGTTTATTATTATTTGGCCAGTAAATGATTTGTGCCCTGTTTTTTTTTCTTTTTTTTATGATTTTGCTTCATTCTGAATACAATTTTTTATCTATTTTTTGTCGTTGTTGAGCATATATTTGTATTTCCAGACTAATTTTCATTTAATTAAAAAATTTGCATTTCCTTGACTCAGACTAGGAAAAACTGCCCCTTCAAAAGTTTCAGGTAAATTTGTAGGTGTTTTCCAATGCTAAAAAGAAATGTAAATATAAACACAAACACACATACCTCCTCCGGTAAGAATAGTGGATCACAGGGAGGATACAGACATGGGGGAGGGGGTTTCTTATAGCTCTGTGCTTTTCAGCTAGAGAAGTTAGAATGAGGGCAAGACTGGCCTGCTTTAGAAGAAAAAAAATCTTACCATACTGCAAGAATTATTTCTGCCAATTCTATTTTCTCCCATCCCCCTTAGAAGCATGAAGAGATTTCTCGTATAGGGGAAAGAAAGCATAAATTTTAGGCTCCAAAATCACTGCTGATGGTGACTGCAGCCATGAAATTAAAAGACGCTTACTCCTTGGAAGAAAAGTTATGTCCAACCTAGATAGCATTTTCAAAAGCAGAGACATTACTCTGCCGACTAAGGTCCGTTTAGTCAAGGCTATGGTTTTTCCTGTGGTCATGTATGGACGTGAGAGTTGGACTGTGAAGAAGGCTGATCGCCGAAGAATTGATGCTTTTGAACTGTGGTGTTGGAGAAGACTCTTGAGAGTCCCTTGGACTGCAAGGAGATCCAACCAGTCCATTCTGAAGGAGATCAACCCTGGGATTTCTTTGGAAGGAATGATGCTAAAGCTGAAACTCCAGTACTTTGGCCATCTCATGCGAAGAGCTGACTCATTGGAAAAGGCTCTGATGCTGGGAGGGATTGGGGGCAGGAGGAGAAGGGGACGACCGAGGATGAGATGGTTGGATGGCATCACTGACTCGATGGATGTGAGTCTGGGTGAACTCCGAGAGATGGTGATGGACAGGAAGGCCTGGCGTGCTGCGATTCATGGGGTCGCAAAGAGTCGGACACGACTGAGCGACTGAACTGAACTGAACTGAACTATAAAGAACTGTTTATGAAATATTTAGTGGGGCCATACTTGTTGCAATGAAGTCAATTTGAATTTAAAACAATTGTTCTTAACCATTTCAATATGTAATATTTAATTGCCCTAACAATGAGAGAAAAGAAAAATCATTTCAGGCAGAGGAACTAACATATATAGCAGCACTTAAATATAAATCTGAATAAGAAACAAATGCAAGCAGTTGTTTTCCCTGGGACATAAAATTAAGATGTAAATAATGATGGAGTAAAGTAGCTTATGTATCACTCACTGATACACTGAAAACTTTCTTTGTGTTTGGGGGTGTGTGTGTGTGTGTGATAATCCATATAATGCAGTAGTATAGAGTTATTAAGAATACTATGTTTGGCATAAGATTTAAAAGTCATTTTTGTTGAAATAAATGTACATTTAGTTTGTAAGATTGTTTATGAGGTTAATGCATCATATATTTATTAGGAATGCTACATGTGTCAGATACTATTTCCAAATACTGATGATACAATGTTAAACAATTCTTGGCCCTCATCAAGACTATATTCTATATCAGTGAGATTAAAAAATAAGAGCTATATATTTTAACAGAATTAATCATGTATATAATTATGGGATAAATATATCTGAAGTCTTTTCATAATATTAATTAAAAAAAAAAAAAAAACCAGTGGGAAATTATCTCATGAAGGACACCATAACTAAAAAAACACTCAGGGAATAAGAGAAAGATAATGGAAACCTGGGTTGTATAATGCAAACGTTCCCAATACATAAAGAGTTTTGATAGGACGTATAAAATAAGAAAGTAAAATTTAGTGTAAGATACCATTTTAAAAGATGATAGAATTGAAATATAGTTTGTAAGTACAACTCTCATAATTTTCGAAGACTAACTTTCACATTGAGTGAGTCAACACTTGGATCATATTAATTTTAAGCATACTCTTAGAGGATTTTCCTCAAAACCATATTTTTGTCTTGTTTCTTCTCTGTTTCATGCAGTCTATTGTTCAATTTCCTGTTGATCAATGCCCAGAAAATAGACTTTGCCCTTTAGAGAATTTTACACCTCTCTGCATATATTGAGAGAGTTGGGTAAAAGGCAGTGTTTCTTATCTACCCTTTGCAGATATTCTCAATGTGCTATTTTCTTATCGAATTTTTTTTTCTAATTTAAGATTCCTTATGCATATCACAGTGATTTTCCCCCTAATACACCTAGTTCTCTTAGATATATAGTACAAGTCACTAAATGAAAAATGATAGGTTATGCCAAACTCTATTTCCTCTCATTAGTGTAAGCAGTGGCACTTAATTTATTCTCCTATACTGGCTTGCTAAGTTTTACTACTAATTTTAAAATCATAAAAAAACAGTTTATCGGTTAACTAGGAAAGCAAACATGATTCACAATTATAAATTTAAACATAAGGAGATCCTTATTCCTTAATGAAAGCATTAATGAAAAATTTAAAAGTTTTCTAAGAAAACTAACAAATTTATGTGTAATTATATATAAAAAGAAGAAACATGTTCTCAAAAGAAGGCTAAAGAGATATCAGTATAGTGTATGCACACTGAAAAAGCTGAAGTATTTTTGAGACAGTTATCAAAATTTTAATATGGGCTGAATACTAATCATTCAAGGGAATTTTAATTTTCTTTTGCTTAATAATATTCTTTATTTAGAACATATTTCTAATTTTTTATAGATGCATGCTCAATTTTTGTTTTATTGATTTATGAATCTTGGTTGTGTGTATCAATAATTTGTTTTGCTTTATCATGCAGCAAATGGGACAATATGTTAAAAACTAAATGTAACTGATGTACATATAGATATTAATTGAAATTTTATGAATTTCAATGTTATAAGATAAATTTTATAATTATAAATAAATTTAACTTGTTTTATTTTAAAAAATTAAAATAAATATCCCTTTCTCTAGCTTCTCTAATTCTCTATCATTTTTCACTTTGGCATCAGAATTCTTTTACTCACACACAGATCTGATTAGGCTATTTATTTCTCAAGGCTTAATTTAAATAACACTGTTCTGAGAAGCTTCATTTAACTTCCCAGGAATAATCCATTGTTTTGGATTGTTTTAGTTTTGATGATCCCCTATATGATTTGCCATAATAACTATACAGTTGATATTCTATCTTAGTCTAAGTGTTATTCAGCTTTTTATTACTCTTTCTAAATCCTGATATATTTTTGTATGCAACTTAGCTGCTGAGATTTAAAGTGCTCAGTTCAGTTCAGTTGCTCAGTCATGTTGGACTTTTTGCAATCCTAAGGAGTGCAGCACGCCAGGCTTCCCTGTATATCACCAACTCCTGGAACTTCCTCAAACTCCATGTACATCAAGTCAGTGATGCCATCCAACCATCTCAAGATGTGTATAAGAGACAGAGATATATGTATCTATAGTGTCTGTGAGTCTCTAAATTGATTAACCTTTCTAGAAAAGCAAATTAACATTTGACTGAGTAACCTATATTTCTTGTAAGATAACTTCTAGAAAAATTAGAATTGCTGACAGTATCAAAATATGCATAAATATTGTCTGGAATAATAATATTGTATACAGCAGGAACTGGGCTATGTGTTTTATATTTTATAAGTCATGGAAATCAGAGATTTTAGTTTTATATTTTAAGTGTGCAGCTTATTAGCTATATGTATTGACCCAAAACTATAAAGTAATCCCTATGAAATTGATGATGTTCATCCCTAAAATGTGATGATAACAACAAATATCAAGAAGTGTTGTTGTGTAAATGAAATGAAACAATACGCATGGAAGCACCTGGCAAAAAAAGTTATTTCTCTTTCATTAGCATTTCTTATTTATAGATTTAGGCTGGAGCCTGGTTAATTTTTAAAAAACAATAGTTTTTATAAGTATATTTTATAAGTCTTTAAAAGTATTTTTAAAGATTTGCTGCCACTTGAAATGTTAAGACCAAAATATATTTCAAAAGAAGCCATTTGCTAGGGATTACTTGATGGGAAATTATATAAGCAAGTATATTAGCTCATAAAAATGCTAACATAATTCAGTCAGTACCAAATGTGTGTCTGAACAGAGAGAGAGAAGAGAAAAAGAAAACACTAAAGAAAGCCAAGTCTTGAAAAATGTCTCCTATGATTACAAATGTTCAAGACATGGAAAAAATACTTCAAAAAGCAACTGAATGCTGACTGCAATTACTAGTTTTTCGTTCTTTTTTCTTGAATCTCAGAAGATTAAGAACTTGAAAGATGAAACTTCATAATACAAGAGAATGTAATTGAGACAATAGGCAGGGAAAAATACAGATAAAAGGCAAGATGATTTAGACCAAATGTAAGTCTCTCTCTTGAATTACTAAGGTGAGTCAAGAATAGGGAGTTTATACCTGAAACTCTAACAGAGAAAATAAATGAAGAAATACTTTTTTAACTCATTATATGACCTTGTTGCTTCCTACAAATAAGAACTATAGGAGGAAGTTATTTTACTGGCCGTGACCGGTATTCTTTATTCCAGTTTTTGGCATAGATGCTATCCTAAAGTGAGTGGCATAAATGAAAACCATTTTGTGTGGGGTAGGCATTCTAATAATGCGATCTGGGTAGACTTATCTTTGTTTCCTATCTCCATTCGCATTTCTCTGGTAGCAGTATATGGTGACTCTAGAAATGTTTGCAGCTTAGAAACATCTGGTCCATCTTGAAAGCATCAGCTCTTTCTATGAAACATTCTTTTAAAATACCTGCAGGTGATGAATACAACAGAGGGTGAGAATTATCTGGATACTCATCCACATGTCATCTAGGCTGAGATGATTTGTAGACCAGGATCAGCTAGGAATGTCTATTTACATGTGTCCTCTTCATATAACTTGAGGTCCCTCACTTGGTGATCACTAAGTGCTTGAGTTTTCTGTATAATGGCTAGGGCTCCAAGAATAGAGCAAAGGCTGAAGGTTTAAATGACTAGAATATGGAATTCACCTCCTCTTGGGAGGACAGTACAAAATGTAATCATATTTCAAAATCACAGTACCACTGGTTCATACCACAGCCCCTCAGTCCACCTCTGACTTCAGCTTTCTGTGCAGTGGGCCGTTCCCTTATTTGCTGCTAGCAGTCTGTTAAGTTCTTATCTGGTGCTGTAGCTGCTCTAGTTCTCTGCTTTTCTCTTTCCCTACTCATCTGTTTTTGTGGTCTGGGTGGAGATCTTTATATTATTTTTCACTAATCCTGGGGAAATTGTTTGTTTACAAATAATAATAAATTAAGCTTGTTCATATCAGGGAAAATCAAGTTAAGCAAATGAATAAGTGGATAATTCTCTTAATTGATTTAACATGTCCCCAGTAAGACTGGGCTCCAGTTGCACTCAGTGGTAAGCTTAGTGATTCCATCTGTGTTGGCTTTTGGCTTTCTCGGTTGCATGTCTTTCACTTGTGTTTTTGCAACTTTCTCAAATGAACAACCTACAGACAAGTTGAGATCTTGGTTATATTTTTGGGCAAGGGGTAAAAAGGTAGAAATCAATTTCATTTATGAATGAATATAGATGTCAAAATAGTAAAATAAAACAGAACAAAAATAAGAAACCGTATCACACAGTACATTGTCAAAACGTGTCGTACTTTATGAATGCAAAAGACTTATGTTTTATCGAAGTAATCAATGATCTCTAACACTTTTAGATGGTGACTGCAGCCATGAAATTAAAAGATGCTTACTCCTTGGAAGAAAAGTTATGATCAACCTAGATAGCATATTCAAAAGCAGAGACATTACTTTGCTGACTAAGTTTCATCTAGTCAAGGCTATGGTTTTTCCAGTAGTCATGTATGGATGTGAGAGTTGGACTGTGAAGAAGGTTGAGCACCGAAGAACTGATGCTTTTGAACTGTGGTGTTGGAGAAGACTCTTGAGAGTCCCTTGGACTGCAAGGAGATCCAACCAGTTCATTCTGAAGGAGATTAACCCTGGGATTTCTTTGGAAGGAATGGTGCTAAAGCTGAAGCTCCAGTACTTTGGCCACTTCATGCGAAGAGTTGACTCATTGGAAAAGATTCTGATGCTGGGAGGGATTGGGGGCAATTGAAAAAATCTACCTGACAAGAGTAAATATGAATGTGGATTAAATAAAGGGATGACAGAATAACATAAGAATGTAAGCTGGTAAAACTACCTTGGAAAACAATCTTCCATTATTTTTAATATGAAACATGAACAGAATTTATGAATTCATGATCCCTTTTTGTTCTATATCTTTATAAACACATACATACACATATGCTATACACTCATGATAGCATAGTCTTTGCAATAAAGCTCTCCTTCAAAAAGAGAATGGCTAAAAGCAAAAGAATATTACAGAGAAGTGAAAATGATCTATAGCACCACCTTAATCAATAGTATCAGAGAAGATAATGGCATCCCACTCCAGTAATCTTGCCTGGAAAATCCCATGGATAGAGGAGCCTGGTAGGCTGTAGTCCATGGGGTCACGAAGAGTCAGATACTTGCTGAGCGACTTCATTTTCACTTTTCACTTTTATGCATTGGAGAAGGAAGTGGCAACCCACTCCAGTGTTCTTGCCTGGAGAATCCCAGGGACAGTGGAGCCTGCTGGGCTGCCGTCTGTGGGGTCACACAGAGTTGGACATGACTGAATTGACTTAGCAGCAGTAGCAGCAAACAATAGCATAGCATTGCTAATGGAGAGTCCACCCAATCTGATGAGTTTCCTAATGTCATGTCATGTAGACTGCAGACCACATCAAATAAAATTTCACCTGAATATAATCAGTTCTTTAATCCTAACTTCCTTTTTCTTGGAAATACAAGAGAATGAAGATCAGTTTAAGAATACCTCAAGTACACAGACAAATCCAGACTATGTGACATTCTGTAAGACAATACTGTCTTTAAAAAGTAATACCATGAAGAAAACATAGGAGGGTAATTTGTTTCTAGATTAAAGAAGGCTAAAGAGATATCAGTATAGTGTATGCACACTGAAAAAGCTGAAGTATTTTTGAGACAGTTATCAAAATTTTAATATGGGCTGAATACTAATCATTCAAGGGAATTTTAATTTTCTTTTGCTTAATAATATTCTTTATTTAGAACATATTTCTAATTTTTTATAGATGCATGCTCAATTTTTGTTTTATTGATTTATGAATCTTGGTTGTGTGTATCAATAATTTGTTTTGCTTTATCATGCAGCAAATGGGACAATATGTTAAAAACTAAATGTAACTGATGTACATATAGATATTAATTGAAATTTTATGAATTTCAATGTTATAAGATAAATTTTATAATTAAAAATAAATTTAACTTGTTTTATTTTAAAAAATTAAAATAAATATCCCTTTCTCTAGCTTCTCTAATTCTCTATCATTTTTCACTTTGGCATCAGAATTCTTTTACTCACACACAGATCTGATTAGGCTATTTATTTCTCAAGGCTTAATTTAAATAACACTGTTCTGAGAAGCTTCATTTAACTTCCCAGGAATAATCCATTGTTTTGGATTGTTTTAGTTTTGATGATCCCCTATATGATTTGCCATAATAACTATACAGTTGATATTCTATCTTAGTCTAAGTGTTATTCAGCTTTTTATTACTCTTTCTAAATCCTGATATATTTTTGTATGCAACTTAGCTGCTGAGATTTAAAGTGCTCAGTTCAGTTCAGTTGCTCAGTCATGTTGGACTTTTTGCAATCCTAAGGAGTGCAGCACGCCAGGCTTCCCTGTATATCACCAACTCCTGGAACTTCCTCAAACTCCATGTACATCAAGTCAGTGATGCCATCCAACCATCTCAACTGCTATCATCCACTTCTCCTCCTGCCTTCAATCTTTCCCATTATCAGGGTCTTTTCCAATGAGACAGTTCTTCGCATCAGGTGGACAAAGTACTGGAGCTTCAGCATCAGTCCTTCCGATGAATACTCAGGACTGATTTCCTTTAAGAATTGACTGGTTTGTTCTTCTTGCAGTCCAAAGGAATTTCAAGAGCCTTCTCCAACACCACAGTTCAACAGCATCAATTCTTTTCTGCTCAGTTTTCTTTATGGTCCAAATCTCATACCCATATATTACTTCTGGAAAAACTACAGCTTTGACTAGATGGACCTTTGTCAGCAAAGTATATCTCTGCTTTTGAATACGCTGTCTAGGTTGGTCATAGCTTTTCTTCCCAGGAGCAAGCATCATTTAATTTCATGGCTGCAGTCACCATCTGCAGTGATTTTGGAGCCCAAGAAAATAAAACTATTCACTGTTTGCATTGTTTCCCCATTTTTTGCCATGCAGTGATGGGACGGGATGCCATGATCTTTGTTTTCTGAATGTTAAGTTCTAAGTCAGCTTTTTCCCTCTCCTCTTTCACTTTCATCAAGAGCCTCTTTAGTTACTCTTTGCTTTCTGCCATAAGGGTGGTGTCATCTGTGTATCTGAGATTATTGATATTTCTCCTGGAAATCTTAGTTTCAGCTTGTGCTTCACCAGCCTGGCATTTCTCATGTTGTACTCTGCAAATAAGTTAAATAAACAGAGTAACAATATATAGCCTTGACATACTCTTTTTCCAATTTGGAACCAGTCTATTTTTCCATGTACAGTTCTAGCTGTTGCTTTTTCATCTGCATACAGATTTCTCAAGAGGTGGTCTGGTATTCTCATATCATTGAGAATTTTCCATAGTTTGTTGTGATCCACACAGTCAAAAGCTTTGATGTAGTCAATAAAGCAGAAGTAGATGTTTTTCTGGACCTCTCTTGCTTTTGCTATAATCCAGCAGATGTTCACAATTTGATCTCTGGTTCCTCTGACTTTTCTAAATCCAGCTTGAACATCTGGAAGTTCTCAGTTAACATACTGTTGAAACCTGGCTTGGAGAATTTTGAGCATTACTTTGCTAGCGTGTGAGAAGACTGCAATTGTGCAGTAGTATGAACGTTCTTTGGCATTGTGTTTTTGGGGATTGGAATGAAAACTGACCATTTCCAGTCCTGTGTCTACTGCTGAGTTTTCCAAATTTGCTGGCATATTGAGTACAGCACTTCCACAGCATCATCTTTTACGATTTGAAATAGCTCAGCTGAAATTCCATTACCCCCACTAGCTTTTTTTGTAGTGATGCTTCCTAAGGTCCAGTTGACTTCACATTCCAGGATGTCTGGCTCTAGGTGAGTGATCACATCATCGTGATTATCTGGGTTATGAAGATCTTTCTTGTATAGTTCTTCTGTGTATTCTTGCCTCCTCTTCTTAATATATTCTGCTTATGTTAGATCCATACCATTTCTGTCCCTTATTGTGCCCATCTTTTCATGAAGTGTTCCCTTGGTACCACTAATTTTCTTGAAGAGATCTCTGAGGAATACTTTCTTTCTTCCTTGCTATTTTTGGAAATCTGCATTCATATGGGTATATCTTTGCTTTTCTCCTTTGCTTTAGCTTCTCTTCTTTTCTCTGCTATTTGTAAGGCCTCCTCAGACAACCATCTGCCTTTTTGCATTTCTTTTTCTTGGGGATGGTCTTGATCCTTGCCTCCTGTACAATGTCACGAACCTCTGTCCATTAGTCTGCTCTCACACCTAAATACTAAAAATAGTCACATTGTAATATACACATCTGAATATTTCTTATGACACATTTTTGTATGCTATTATTTAAGAACTGAATCAATATAAAAATCACATATTCAAAAATCATTTTAAATAGCTCTCTGTCACATATGTAACATTGATCTCAATATATTTTGAAAAATAAAGCTTTCCTAAAGGTCTAATACACTACTGTAAAAAATCTACTATCAGACATCATGATACAAACTAATACAAACTAATATATACATTTGGCAAAACTATTGATAGTGACACTCAAAGAAGTTTACTGGTTTTTTATTGTAAAACTTCTTTTAATTAATATAGCAATTTTATTCTGAACATCAATATCTTGAAATGAATTTTGACAGTGTTTTTCCTCCTGAGTTGTTTTTAAAAATAATGTGTAATAGATATAAGATAAAATCCCTCTATAATAGAAAAAATACTGTCTTTCTAAGCTACTCAAACATAATCCACTCTAACATGTGGGTCATTGATTATATTTCTGTTAGCTTCTTAAGTTGTTACTCTCACTGATATTTTAATATCATCCTTTGTTTAGAGAAAATTTAGGTAATGAAAAGTTTTGTATTTGATTAGCTTGCATAGATTTTATTGTTTGGATGCCAAATCAATTTCTTTAATATACACAACTAAAGGAGAAACAAACACTGCCTCATTTAGTCTATTGATTCCCCCCAGGTTTTTGCTATTTCAGTTTTGGTTATTTTTTTATAGTTTTCTTGTCATGCTTGGATTGAAACCTAGACCTCCAGCCACAGTAGTGACCATCCAAGCGAGTCCTACATACAAAGTAAAGTATGCTTTCCTTGCTGACCTTCCTGGCCTTAGCTTAGAATTAGACAACTTATTTTCTTTTCTTTTATGCCAGTGGCAGAACTACTCCCTTCATGAAAAGCTCCTGCATCCATATGTATTAGACAAAGCATGAAGTGCTGGCTGCTGTGTACTGCTTTTCTAGCACATAGAGCTTGCTCAGTGCTTATATCTCAGCTCAGGAGACAAATAGAAGGCTTAAGAAGGCTTCTATTTGTTCTGAGCTCTTAGTTTACTCTGCCAAGTAGAACTACAAAAAGCCTTGTATTTCTATATCTTTTTGATGATGAGTCCACAAAGGAAATAATTTACATGGTTTCCCTCCTGGTATGTTCCCTCTTCATCAAAAGAAATACACTTAAATGCAGTAGGTATAATTAAACACTCCAATACAGGCATAAACTCTAGGCTTTGTTTATAAACTGATGATCAGAATTCCATGTTAAGGCAACAGAGCTATTGCTTTCTAAATTGAGGTTAAAACAAATGAAAAGGCAGTCCTCATTTGTGTGTTGTCAAGTTGCATTATTCTACTGCTGAGGTATAGCAGAACAGCTATTCTGAAACATTTCCATGTGCCAACCTCAATAATGATAATACAGCTGCAACTATGTCTATAAAAATCCTTTACACTTCACAGTGTATGCATTGGATCCTATGATATGTATACATATTTAATTTTATAGTCACTGAAACTGGGACTGAGAGACCACTTGGATCCAGTAGTTTCTTAACATTAAAAAACATTACTGGATAGATCACACTTTTATATTGCAGCTGTCATTTTCCAGAGACAATATATTATAGTGGTTAAGGACTTGGATTTTGAAGTCAGGTTGTCTGGTTCTTTGCTTGCTTGTTTCACAAATTCTGTCAGTTAGTAGCTGCGTATTTTTGACAGTTTACCTAACTTTCTATGCCACCTTCTGGAAGATACACTGAGAGCTCAATAGAGCAGATGGAATATAGGAGGACTCAAAATCAACAATAGCTGTGTGTTTGTGTGTCTGTTTTTAATATAATTTTCTTTTTACCTGTTGTGTAATTTTGCCACATTGTCTATTTGTGTCACACTACAGGGTCCCCTAACCAGTTCTGAATGGCAGTCTCTAGCAGGCATTTGAGTAGGCACAGCATGGTAGTATGTGATGGGGAAAGTGTGAGAGAACTGAAGAAACAGTGTATCTTCCCTTGCTACACAGACAGTGTGGATCAGGATTGGTACCTAGCATGTATTAAATTGCATCATGTTTAAATTTGTATTATCTTCCACAAATGGTTCTTTAGTTTAAATTTCAATATTCTCTTAACAACAAAAAGGGATGGAAATTTAATAGGATGTTCTTTCTTATATGTTTATATATGTCTTCTATATCTCTAACTATATTGTATGTTTATCCACAAATATAAACATGTACTTTTCTCTTTCTCTGTATGTGTCAAAGGATAAGGACAAGTATAGGTGAGAAAGTTATCTCAAAACAGCTAACATTAAACTCTACCAACAACGGGGAAGGCGAGACCATACTAAAGAGCATACATAATAATCAGATAAGAAATAGGATATACTCTGTCTTCCAGGGTAGACTCACTTTACTTTAACCCCCACGAGCAGCAGATTGATTATATCTTTGCAGCCAAAGATGGAGAAGCTCTATACAGTCAGCAAAAACAAGACCAAGAGCTGACTGTGGCTCAGATCATGAATTCCTTATTGCCAAAATCAGATTGAAATTGAAAAAAGTGGGGAAAACCACTAAACCATTCAGATATGACCTAAATCAAATCCCTTTTGACTATACAGTGGATGAGAGAAATAGATTTAAAGAACTAGATATGATAGACACAGTGCCTGATGAACTATGGAAGGAGGTTCATGATATTGTACAGGAGACAGGAATCAAAATCATCCACAAGAAAAAAAAATGCAAAAAAGCAAAATGGCTGTCTGGGGAGGCCTTAAAAATAGCTGTGAAAAGAAGAGAAGTGAAAAGCAAAGGAGAAAAGAAAAGATATACCCATGTGAATGCAGAGTTCCAAAGAATAGCAAGGAGAGATAAGAAAACTTTCCTCAGTGATTAGTGCAAAGAAATAGAGGAAAATAACAGAATGGGAAAGATTAGAGATCTCTTCAAGAAAATGAGATACCAAGGGAACATTTCATGCAAAGATGAGCTCAATAAAGGACAGAAATGGTCTGGACCTAGCAGAAGCAGAAGATATTAAGAAAAGGTGGCAAGAATACACAGAAGAACTATACAAAAAAGTTCTTCACGACCCAGATAATCATGATGGTGTGATCACTCACCTAGAGCCAGACATCCTGGAATGTGAAGTCAAGTGGGCCTTAGAAAGCATCACTACGAACAAAGCTAGTGGAGGTGATGGAATTCCAGTAGAGCTATTTCAAATCCTAAAAGATGATGCTGTGAAAGTGCTGCACTCAATATGCCAGCAAATTTGGAAAACTCAGCAGTGGCCACAGGACTAGAAAAGGTCAGTTTTCATCCCAATCCCAAAGAAAGGCAATGCCAAAGAATGTTTAAACTACCACACAATTGCACTCATCCCACACGCTGGTAAAGTAATTCTCAAAATTCTCCAAGACAGGTTTCAGCAGTATGTGAACTGTGAACTTCCAGATGTTCAAGCTGAATTTAGAAAAGTCAAGGAACCAGAGATCAAATTGCCAACACCCACTGGATCATCGAAAAAGTAAGAGAGTTCCAGAAAAACATCTATTTCTGCTTTATTGACTATGCCAAAACCTTTGACTATGTGGATAACAATAAACTGTGGAAAAATCTGAAGGAGATGGAGATATCAGACCACCTGACCTGCTTCTTGAGAAACCTGTATGCAGGTCAGGAAGCAACAGTTAGAACTGGACATGGAACAACAGACTGGTTCCAAACAGGAAAAGGTGTAAGACAAGGCTATATATTGTCACCCGGCTTATTTAACTTATACACAGAGTACATCATGAGAAATGCTGGGCTCAAGGAAGCACAAGCTGTAATCAAGATTGCCAGGAGAAAGATCAATAACCTGAGATACACAGATGACAACACCCTTATGGCAGAAAATGAAGAACTAAAGATCCTCTTGATGACAGTGAAAGAGGAGAGTGAAAAAGTTGGCTTCAAGCTCAACATTCAGAAAACTAAGATCAGATCATGGCATCTGGTCCCATCACTTCATGGCAAATAGATGGGGAAACAGTGGTTGACTTTATTTTGGGGGGCTCCAAAATCCTTGCAGATGATGATTGCAGCCATGAAATTAAAGGATTCTTACTCCTTGGAAGCAAAATTATGATCAACCTAGACAGCATATAAAAAAGCAGAGACATTACTTTGCTAACAAAGGTTCACCTAGTCAAGGCTATGGTTTTTCCAGTAGTTGTGTGTGGATGTAAGAGTTGGACTATAAAGAAAGCTGAGTGCCAAAGAATTTATGTTTTGAACTGTGGTGTTGGAGAAGATTCTTGAGAGTCCCTTGGACTACAAGGAGATCCAACCAGTCCATCCTAAGGGAGATCAGTCCTGGGTGTTCATTGGAAGTACTAATGTTGACGCCGAAATTCCAATACTTTGGCCACCTGATTGCGAAGAGCTGACTCATTTGAAAAGTCCCTGATGCTGGGAAAGATTGAGGGCAGGAGGAGAAGAGGATGAGATAGTTGGATGGCATCACCGACTCAATGGACATGAGTTTGGGTAAACTCCAGCAGTTGGTGATGAATAGGGAGGCTTGCCGTGCTGTGGTTCATGGGGTCGCAAAGAGTCGGATACGACTGAGTGACTGAACTGAACTGAGCAGCATCTTTGGGATCTCTTCAAGACACGCCTCTCTCCCATTCTGTTTTCTGCCCACTGCTCATTCTCAAAGGAAATGCCATACATTTGGGGGTCATATATCTTTATTTCTTTCTTTTTTAACAGCATTACTCAACCCAGTCACAAATTTCTGTGCTGGGTATTATTTCTATGTACAAATTATCCGAAAATTTAACAACTTAAAGCAATCACTTATTTTTATCATAACTTGAGGAGTCAGTGACTCATGAACAACTGAGTTTGGCGGTTCTGACTTGGAGTTCCTTTTGTGTTTGTGGCCTCATGTCAGCTAGGGCTTTAATCTTCTGCAAATTCTCCTGGGCTGAATGACCAAAATGGCTCCCTCAAGTGGACAGCAAGCTATAAACTGAGGGGCTCCACAGGAGCTGTTGACTGGCACACCTATACATTGCATCTAAGGCATGTAAAACTTCTTACACACAGGTTTTGGATCCAAACTCGAAAACAAAACAGAACCTGTATTGCCTTTTATAACCTAGCCTGAGAAGTCACATAGTATCAACTCCCTCATAAATTATGCTACAAGTGTATCACAAGCCCATCTAAGTTCAGTTCAGTTCAGTCGCTCAATTGTGTCGGACTCTTTGTGACCCCATGAATCACAGCATGCCAGGACTCTCTGTCCATGACCAACTCCTGGAGTTCACTCAAACTCACACCCGAGTCAGTGATGCCATCCAGCCATCTCATCCTCTGTCGTCCCCTTCTCCTCCTGCCCCCAATCCCTCCCAGCAATAGGGTCTTTTCCAACGAGTCAACTTTTCACGTGGCCAAAGTATTAGAGGTTCAGCTTCAGCATCGGTCCTTCCAATGAACACCCAGGACTGATCTCCTTTAGTATGGACTGGTTGGATCCCCCTGCAGTCCAAGGAGCTCTCAAGAGTCTTCTCCAAACCACAGTTCAAAAGCATCAATTCTTCAGTGCTCAGCTTTCTTCACAGTTCAACTCTCACATCCATACACGACACTGGAAAAACCATATCCTTGATTAGATGGACCTTTGTTGGCAAAGTGATATCTCTGTTTTTCAATATGCTGTCTAGGTTGGTCATAACTTTCCTTCCAAGCAGTAAGCGTCTTTTAATTTCATGACTGCAATCACCATCTGCAATGATTTTGGAGCCTCAAAAAATAAAGTCTGACACTTTCCACTGTTTCCCCATCTATTTCCCATGAAGTGATGGACCAGATGCCATGATCTTAGTTTCCTGAATGTTGAGCTTTAGGCCAACTTTTTCACTCTCCTCTTTCACTTTCATCAAGAGGCTCCTTAGTTCCTCCTCACTTTCTGCCATAAGGGTGGTGTCATCTACATATCTGAGGTTATTGATATTTCTCCTGGCAATCTTGATTCCAGCTTGTATTTCTTCAAGTCCAGCATTTCTCATGATGTACTCTGCATATAAGTTAAATAAGCAGGGTGACAATATACAGCCTTGACACACTCCTTTTCCTATTTGGAACCAGTCTGTTGTTCCATGTCCAGTTCTAATTGTTGCTTCCTGACCTGCATACAGATTTCTCAAGAGGCAGGTCAGGTAGTCTGGTATTCCCATCTCTTTCAGAATTTTCCACAGTTTATTGTGATCCACACAGTCAAAGGAGTGTTGACCATCTGGTGATGTCCATGTGTAGAGTCTTCTCTTGTGTTGTTGGAAAAGGGTGTTTGCTATGACCAGTGCATTATCTTGGCAAAACTCTATTAGTCTTTGCCCTGCTTCATTCCGCATTCCAAGGCCAAATTTGCCTGTTACTCCAGGTGTTTCTTGACTTCCTACTTTAGCATTCCAGTCTGCTATAATGAAAAGGACACCTTTGTTGGGTGTTAGTTCTAAAAAGTCTTGTAGGTCTTCATAGAACCGTTCAACTTCATCTTCTTCATTGCAGGCGGCTGCGACCGGTGCACTAAGTGCAGGTGGCTGTGACCGGCACACTAAGTGTGGCTGAGAGGAGCTACCCCATGTCCGAGGTCAGGGGCAGAAGCTGGGAGGACCCCATGCCCGAAGGGTTGCAGCCATGAGGAGTTACCCCATATCCGAGGTCAGGGGCAGCGGCCAAGAATGCCAGGCTGTGCCAGCGCAGCAACGGCCGAGAGGAGCTACCCTGTGTCCGAGGTCAAGAGCGGCGGCCAGGAGAAGCCACCCCGCATCCGAGGTCAGGGGCGACAGCCAAGAGGAGCCACCCCGAGTCCAAGGCCAGGGACAGGGTCCAAGAGGAGCCACCCTGTACCCGAGGCCAGGGGCAGCGGCCAGGAGTAGCAACCCCACGCTCAAAGCCAGGGACAGCGGCCAGGAGAAGCAACCCCATGTCCGAGATCAGGGGCGGCAGCTGAGAGTGCCAGGCTGCAACAGCATAGGAGTAGCCAAGAGGAACTACACCCACCCGAGGCCAGGGGTGGAGGCCAGGAGGAGCAACCCCACACCCAAGGAGCGGTGGCTGCAGGGGCGCCGGAGGGCCTAGAGGAGTTATTCCAAGTTCAAGGTCAGGAGAGGCGGCGGTGAGGAGATACCCCTCATCCAAGGTAAGGAGCAGTGGCTGCGCTTTGCTGGAGCAGCCGTGAAGAGATACCCCATGCCCAAGGTAAGAGAAACCCAAGTAAGATGGTAGGTGTTGCAAGAGGGCAGACACACTGAAACTAGTGTGTCTACACTAGTTTCTGCATACTCACAGAAAACTAGTCAATCTAATCACACTAGGACCACAGCCTTGTCTAACTCAATGAAACCAAGCCATGCCCTGTGGGGTCACCCAAAATGGGTGGGCATGGTGGAGAGGTCTGACAGAATGTGGTCCACTGGAGAAGAGAATGGCAAACTACTTCAGTATTCTTGCCTTGAGAACCCCATGAACAGTATGAACAGGCAAAATGATAGGATATTGAAAGAGGAACTCCCAGGTTGGTAGGTGCCCAATATGCTACCGGAGATCAGTGGAGAAATAACTCCAGAAAGAATGACAGGATGGAGCCAAAGCAAAAACAATACCCAGCTGTGGATGTGACTGGTGATAGAAGCAAAGTCCAATGCTGTAAAGAGCAATATTGCATAGAAACCTGGAATGTCAGGTCCATGAATCAAGGCAAATTGGAAGTGGTCAAACAGGAGATGGCAAGAGTGAATGTCATTATTCTAGGAATCAGCGAACTAAAATGGACAGGAATGGGTGAATTTAACTCAGATGACCATTATATCTACTACTGGGGGCAGGAATCCCTCAGAAGAAATGGAGTAGCCATCATGGTCAACAGAAGAGTCCGAAATGCAGTACTTGGATGCAATCTCAAAAATGACAGAATGACACATGTTAGTGCTCTTAAAATGTGTTGCTTTCTAAATGAGTATTTTTAGTTCTCCTTTAGTAATTAACACATTTAAAATGTAAAAGACATAGGCGATTCTTAACATGTATGTAAATATTTTTATTTGATTTTAAAAGGTAATTACGTTGACAGGCTGTTGATTTGAAAATGAAAGAAGCTTATGAAAGATTAATGTCATTATTAATGAGCATAATGGCTCTTAAAAATATGATAATTAAATGAAATATAGAAGTCACTTTGGCATAACTTCTGTGGCATAACCTTTTTTTCAGCTTTATATTTTATCACATATCCAAACAAAGGAGTCTTTCTTGAAATCTTTACTCACACGTCAAATTAAAGATTAGTAAGTCTGAGTGAACTCCGAGAGTTGGTAATGAACAGGGAGGCCTGGCGTGCTGTGATTCATGGTGTCGCAAAGAGTCGGACACAGCTGAGAGACTGAACTGAACTGAATTAGCTATATAAATGGTGATAGAAGATAACAGTATATGAGACCACATAGTCATGGCAAGAGATACTGGCCTATTCTCAGTAAACTAATGTCGATTCAAATAATTTAATGATAAATACTTATGTACTGGGAAACTTTACAAGATGGAAAGAGCTTTGGTGTACAAAATTAGATTTGTATGGTAAAATGTTACTGTATGATATAGAGCTTTTGAAATAGTTAAACAACTGAAGTTTCCTAGATGGCACTGGTACATTTCCTACCTGCTGTAAGTTTATCTCGCTATGTACTTTACATAAGAATCATGATAAAGTAATATGCTTTAACTATTTAAAGCTCTGCTATTTTTCAAATGGATTAATGATTTCATCCTCTAAACCACAATAAAATCACAAAGCTGCAAGTGAGCCAGCTAGCACTCTGGAAGAATCATAACTTTATCTTCTGTAATACAGAAAAACACAACAACAACAAAAGGGAAAGCTAGGCTTTTATGATGATTGAAACCACAAGTGAGAAGAAGCTGACTGTAGGTACTAAAGCGTAGAGCTGGGTATTATTAAAAGATGAGAACAGACACTGGTGGTTTAAAATATAAATTTTAAATGCTGGAGAGATCATTTGTTTTGAGAAAACTTAATAGCTCTACGAGTCTTTAAAGCTCAGAATCAGCAGCAAATGTGTACTAATAAGTTATGTAATACCTTTATTCCAACTATTAGGTGCATATAAGCAAAAGCAATGGTCCTAAAAAGAGAGTGGCCTGAGATTTATCATAGCTAACAGAAAGGATAAAAAATACAAAAACAAGTAATAAGACAGATGAGTTGAAAATGAGAGCTGTGGTTATTAATGCAATCTCAATTTCAAATTAGACTTGTTTCTTTTAACACTTACTCTAATGTTTTTCATTGGATGTTTAAAAAAAGAATTAAGCAACTTGAGAGATATTACCTAAAGAATGAGTACTATTTTTTGGTATTAAAAAGCACAACTAAGTAAGGTAACTCTTATCTACTTAAATTATATATCTCTAGTTTCTTCTTCTACCCATATTGGATATATATCATTTAACTTATTTCAATTATTTGTATCTAAATTCTCCAAGCCAGGCTTCAGCAATACATGAATGGTGAACTTCCAGATGTTCAACCTGGATTTAGAAAAGGCAGAGGAATCAGAGATCAAATTGCCAACATCTGCTGGATTATGGAAAAAACAATAGAGTTTGAGAAAAACATCTATTTCTGGTGGCTCAGAGGTTAAAGTGTCTGCCTCCAATGTGGGAAGCCCAGGTTCGATCCCTGGGTCAGGAAGATCTCCTGGAGAAGGAAATGGCAACCCACTCCAGTATTCTTGCCTGGAGCATCACATGGACAGAGGAGCTTGGTAGGCTACAGTCCACGGGGTCACAGTCGGACACAGCTGAGTGACTTCACTTCCACTTTCTGCTTTATTGACTATGCAAAAGCCTTTGACTTTGTGGATCACAATAAACTGTGGACAATTCTGAGAGAGATGGGAATACCACACCACCTGACCTGCCTCTTGAGAAACCTATATGCAGGTCAGGAAGCAACAGTTAGAAATGGACATGGAAAAACAGACTGGTTTCAAATAGGAAAAGGTGATATTGTCACCCTGCTTATTTAATTTATATGCAGAGTACATCATGAGAAATGCTGGGCTGGAAGAAGCACAAGCTGGAATCAAGATTGCAGGGAGAAATATCAATAACCTCAGATATGCAGATGACACCACCCTTATGGCAGAAAGTGAGTTCAATTCAGTTGCTCAGTCGTGTGAGCCCATGAATCACAGCACGCCAGGCCTCCCTGTTCATCACCATCTCCTGGAGTTCATTCAGACTCACGTCCATCGAGTCCGCGATGCCATCCAGCCATCTCATCCTCGGTTGTCCCCTTCTCCTCCTACCCCCGATCCCTCCCAGCATCAGAGTCTTTTCCAATGAGTCAATTCTTTGCATGAGGTGGCCAAAGTACTGGAGTTTCAGCTTTAGCATCATTCTTTCCAAAGAAATCTCAGGGCTGATCTCCTTCAGAATGGACTGGTTGGGTCTCCTTGCAGTCCAAGGGACTCTCAAGAGTCTTCTCCAACATCACAGTTCAAAACCATCAATTCTTCAGCACTCAGCCTTCTTCACAGTCCAACTCTCACATCCATACATGACCACAGGAAAAAACATAGCCTTGACTAGATGGACCTTAGTCGGCAAAGTAATGTTTCTGCTTTTGAATATGCTATCTAGGTTGGTCATAACTTTTCTTCCAAGGGGTAAGTGTCTTCTAATTTCATGGCTGCAGTCACCATCTGCAGTGATTTTGGAGCCTAAAAAAAAAAA
>SJYT01081318.1:226757-261482 GCA_006410635.1 Cephalophus harveyi
CAGATCTAGGCCCTTAAATCTATTCCTCACTTCCACTGTATAATCATAAGGGATTTGATTTAGGTCATACCTGAATGGTCTAGTGGTTTTCCCTACTTTCTTCAATTTGAGTCTGAATTTGGCAATAAGGAGTTCATGATCTGAGCCACAGTCAGCTCCTGGTCTTGTTTTTGTTGACTGTATAGAGCTTCTCCATCTTTGGCTGCATAGAATATAATCAATCTGATTTCAGTGTTGACCATCTGGTGATGTCCACGTGTAGAGTCTTCTCTTGTGTTGTTGGAAGAGGGTGTTTGCTATGACCAGTGCATTTTCTTGGCTAAACTCTAGGAGTACCTTGGGTTAGGTTCCCTCGAAACAGAGATGAAAGTGAAAGTGACTCAGTCATGTCCGACTCTTTGCAAGCCCATGGATAGCCCATGGAGTTATCTAGGCCAGAATACTCAATAGCCTTTCCCTTCTCCAGGGGATCTTCCCAACCCAGGGATCAAACCTATATCTCCCACATTGCAGGCAATGTCTTTACCAGCTGAGCCACAAGGGAAACCCCAAAAGAGAGATAGTTTTTTGAAAGCAATTGACTGAGGGAGGCCAAGTTTGCCTGTTACCCCAGGTGTTTCTTGACTTCCCACTTTTGCATTCCAGTCCCCTATACTCAGTCGGACATGACTGAGCGACTGAACTGAATTAAACTGAATTGGCTGAGGGTGAGCTCTCAGTAAAGGAGTGTAAGAAACAGAGAAGGTTATGGGAAGAAAGGTGAAAAAGGGTGGTATATTGGCAGAGGATTAACTCTAGCTTGGAGCTTCACTGTTTTTCCTATTTCTTTTCCCCACCTCCTCTGATCATTTAATCACCAGATTATCCCAAAGAGTAGGCATTCACACTGTTAATCCTAAATACAGAGAGGGATCATAGAAAATTCTTATCAGTTTCCAAAGTCATCACTCTTATGTCTGACTTTCTTTGCTCCCCTAAGGGACTTCTCTTTCCTTGTCTTTTGTATGAACCCATCCACCAACCCCTAGTTTAATACCCTCAAGCTCTGCTTATATCAGACAAAAACAGAATAAATAAAAGTTGTCCCATCTAACGCCAAGGGCCAGTTTTTTTTTTTTTTTTTAACTTTTTAGGTGAAGATCATAGTGTTTCCTAGCAAGACAGAGTGTCTGCCTGTTGAGAGCTCTTCTCCAGGAAGAAGTAGTAGGTCAGAGTTGCCAGAGCATTACTGGCTGAAGAGATAGGGAGGAACAGCATCAACTGCATTGGTGACAACTGAAAACCAGATTTGTGCATTTACGTGTTAATTTTGTATTCACCACATATGAAGCTTCCATAGAATTTCTTTTATACTATATGTGTGCTACTACCTTTAAAATTATATTACATCTCCAAAACATAGCTCAAAAACTATGAAAAATTCTTCTTACTCTCATCTATTTCATCACTTCCAGTTATCCAGTTTTCTTTCTAATTCAATGGGAAAAATATATATAGTTACCCTTTAAACATTAAATGCCAATCTAAAAATGTTCATATTACAGTTTTCAATCCTTGAAAAAAAAGAGGTTACAATGGAAGTGCTGAGAAAACCTTAATTATGGCACTGGGAAAAGTAATGCTCTAATAGCTATATAGCAGATTGTATTTCAGGTGAAGAAACAATAAAATTGTAAACCACGAAGTGCAAGCAAGGGATAAGACATATGTCTCAGGCATTCAGCCTCGACTAAAGTGACAATTTTCAGGCACTGCTGGGTTCTTAATCAGATAACTTTATCAGGTACAAAGAGCTGTCATTCTCACTGGCCATTAAAAAATAGCCTTTAAATAGTGCCAAAAGAAGATCATTTTTTACTTTCCTGTTCATTGGCACTGGAGTTTTCCATCAGTATATCCATGCCAATAAAGAATTTAATCATGCATCATTCATAGCAAAAGAAATAACTAAAATATTTTCACATTTACAATGCTTTTTTTTTTGAGGATAAAGTCATAGACTTTTTTAAAGTGATAACTCTTTAATTCAAAAAGGGTTGAAAGGCTTCTGGATAACAGGTGAAGAAATCTATTTGTCTCGTGTAGGTCACTGTGACAACAAGCTGTGAAGATCTAAAACAACTGGGTAAAACTAGTTCAATGTTACATTCAGTGCCAGAGTTTAGCAATGAATTAAGATGTAAACATAGAGGCAAACAAACTACATAGCCTCCTTTTTTCCAAAATACAAGAAGGAAAGGAAGACTTAAAGATAAGAAAAAAAAGGAATATATATATAATATATTCACGTACACAGCATCTTATACAAGTCTTATTCCCAACCACAGAAATATGAAGCATGTTTTCATTTATCACAAACAATGAAATCTAAATTTACTTTTATAATCAAGTTTGATTCCTACTATGTATTTACTAAAAACTTTTATATAAGGGATGATAAGTAATAGTTAATACTTTAATAAAAGTTATATAATGAGTTTTTAATTTCTAACATTCCTTCAGATTTATGTTTTCTATTTAATAATCCAGTTTTCCTTCTGATAGGCATGAGAGTGACAGACTGAATGAATGTATATTATTTAGAAATGGAAAAGACAGGCTATATGAGTGCCTTAGTCAGGAAAAAGGGAAAGAAGAAAGCACATCTCTTCTGTTCCATGGATTGTCAAAAGAAGAAGGGGAAAAGCTGACTCTTGCCACTCAGTGGAACTGGGGGAGGAAGGGTGGGGATTTTCAGAAGGCAGAGGAGGGGTAAGCTGTGACCTCTCATTTTTTTGCTTGACTACATTCCCAGGGGCCCTAAGGAGTGATGAACAGGTTGAAGACACAGACTGAGGAAGAGGGCTTATTTCTGTTCAGTTTCAGTTATTGTGGGAAGATTTCTAGACTTGTAGACTATGTCTTTCACATTATACCCACCATGAGAATAAAATGAGTTTTGAGACATGCTGAGACAGAAGGAAGACCTGAGAGTCTCTTCAGCACCCATGTCACATGAGTCAGATTGTTCTGTTTGGAAAGCTTACTGGGGATTTCAGTTAAGTGAGAGAGAAAGTACCTTGTAAGTGGAATCTTCAGAGCAGAAGGCCAAGGTCAGACCTCAGGGGGATTGCAGTGCTGGCATAATCAAGCTGAGGTCAAGTGTCCCCTGAGAAACCAAGAGATCCCAGCAGCTATCATCTTGACCTGCACAGGACAAGAAGAGGTTCTGCACTGTCTTTTCTCTGGGAATAGTAGTCAGTATATATTTTCCAAAATATGATTACACAAACTTATATATACTGATACTATCTTGGAAAAAATATGGGAGTATGATTCAAATATGAAATCTTGAATTATCATAAACAGATTGACCTCATAAACCGATGGTAAAAAGTCTTTGTCCATTCTAAGCTTATCAAATAGTCTTACACTACACTTGCAGTGTATGCATATGTGTGTGTATGTTTGTGTGTGAGTTGGGTGTGCATGTATGTGAGTGTGAATCTGTTTAACATTCGAGGGAAGAAGGTACATGGAAAAGATCAAATCAATTATGGAGAAGTTAAAGAAGTTAATTTGCCCACTGAGTAAAGTGTGGATAAATCTGCAACTTCATTGTAATCAACATTTAGAAATTCTGACTGAGATACTAATTCTCCAGCAAAACCATAAAATATGAGTACACATATCTTACACTCTCCCATGCCTGTTTCTTGTCACTACTTTAGCTATTACCGATAAAACTAAAGGAGATTTGTGCTTGCATTTTTTAATCAGATAAAGGGCAAATTATTCAAGGCCTAATATTCTATTCTATTAATATTCTTAGCCAGATAACCAAAGTATGAGTCTCAGGACACAAGTCATTCATAAATACTTTAGACTCAGTTTTTAAAGTATTTCAGTATCAAATACTTTGGTGCTGAGTTCCTTCACTGTTGCTTTTCATCTCCTTATTGCATTGTCACTGCAAAGGGATATACATTGTACAGATGGGAAGACTGAGGTTCTGAGAGGTGAGGTGAATTATCTATATTCACATCATTGTTGTTTAGTCACTAAGTTGTGTCTGACTCTTTTGTGACCCCATGGACTGTAGCCCACCAAGTTCTTTTGTTCATCAAATTTCCCAGACAGGGAATACTGGAGTGCCAATTCCTTCTCCAGGGATTTTCCTGACCCAAGGATCAGACCCATGTTTTCTGCATTGGCAAATGGCTTCTTTACCACTGAGCCATCTGGGAATCCCCTGCATTCACATAGCTAGAAGTAACAGTCTCTGAATGCAGAAACCATGGCCTTTTTGCTACAGGTACTCATAAATTACATTCTCAAGGGCAGGGATAGTACTAGAGAACTTTGGTTATAGCCAAGAGATGATAGATGAAGGAACACAGCAGAGAGTTCCTACTCTGACTATGGGGAAATGGGCTTTAGAAGATGGGACTTGGGGACCATGATGCTCTGGAAGAGAAATCATAAGGGCAAATATAAATTGTGCCATTATGCTCATTCATTAGAATTGCCTTACAATTTAATATCTATTACAGAGCTAATAAGAAGATTAAAAACTATAGCCAATTGACCCCTCTCACATTAACCAGATCCTGAATTGAGATACAGCATTAGTATTTAGATTATTGGTCCCCAGTCATGTCAGAGTGATTTTAAACTGACTATGCACATTTCTAGAAGCACATTAGTAAGAATTGCTGTGGTATTTTAAGAAGCTTGTACTTCATTAGAAGTTCCAATCCATCTTAAAAAGTCCCCTTCCTAGGAAAAGCAATTCAGTTGCTATTTAATAGAGATAGCCATACCTAGCTGTCAACTCCCACGGACCAATTTTTCCAGTTTATCCTGAGGCATGGGCTTCTATTTATTCACCTACTTCTGACTGCATATATGATTTTTTAAATTTTTTAATTTATTATTATTATTTTTTTTACTTCACAATATTGTATTGGTTTTGCATATATGATTTTATATATTCAAAATCTTTGGAGATGTGTTTCATTTTTTAAAATAGAATACAAGTGATTTTATACTTTATGAACTGAAGAAGTAAAAAGCTTAAGAAAATTATAGATTATCATAACAATCTGCATATAAGATGTCTTTCATCTGGAGAATATTAAAAATCAAGAGAGATTAAAGATAACAAAGGGGGGACAATGAGCCTTTAATACACAGAACACCATCAGAATTTGCCACATTCATAAAACTTATTTAGAATTCAGTGAACTAGAAAATGAAAAAAAAAAAAAATGGTAAAGCAACCCACTCAAAAAATAAAGGAGGCAAAAAGCAATTCATTAACAAAACAAAGCTTGATATAACCAAAATGAGAACTGACTATTAAAACTATAGCTTATGAAAAATTAAATATGAGTTTAAAAAACTGCATATCAACATGCACCATGCACTACTTGCTTTTTGTGTTTACAGTGTTTGTAAATAACCCCTTCAAAAGCAGTAAATATTACATATAGGAGGAAATGCCAAACAACTTAATTTACCTAAGTCATCATATAGTAGTACTGAATGTGAATGGTTATACATATATTTGTTTCAACTAAATGACCAAACATTTTTTTTAATGTCCACTCATAGATTCTATGAGTGGAAATTTTGTTGAAAGTAGATCAGGGGATTGGCTCAGCCAATCAAGAATCTGCCTGAAATGCATGAGACCCAGCTTTGATTCTTGGGTCTGGAAGATACCCTGGAGAAGGAAATGGCAACCAACTCCAGTATTATTGCCTGGGAAACCCCTTGGATAGAGGAGCCTGGCAGGCTACAGTCTGTGGGGTCACAAAGAGTTGGGCATGACTGAGTGAGTGATGAACAGGGGATATGGATGATTCATTTTCTGATTGTAAAACTTACCCATTAAGGAATTTCCCACAGTACTATGCACAGATATTTATTTGGAACTTATCACATTATGTTGTGGTTATCTCTTTACCAATTTATTATAATAGGAGTTTGAATTGATACAGAGAAGAGCATTTGCTAAAAGGATATACTCAAATGCTTAGACCAGATGAGAGGGGTATAGGGAGAAGAGGCTATAGAAAGATAGATAATACACAGAACTGTGGGGAAAGCATGTTGAGTTTATAACGATAAAAATAAAAATATATCAAAATTGTGGGAAAAAAATGCTGTTTTCATAAAACCAGATTCTAAAGTAGGTCTTTTACTTAGCTGAATTGTTAAAGTTTTATTCTTTAGCATAGCATATCAGTTTTATTCCTAATGGGGAGAATTGATATTCTAGTCACCTGTCAAATGCATCCTCTCAATCAATCCCCTCAATCCAAACTCCACACAACCATTGTGGGGAAAAAAAAAAAAAAAGATAGATCAGTATTTCAGCTTTGAACTTAAAACATTGTCCATTAACTTTTTAATTTTTAAAACTGCCTCAGGTTATTAAGCAGTGACTCATTTCCAGGAAGCCGCTATTATTTTCATATATAGTCATTGATAAAAAAACAATCTTCTACTTAGACTGAAAAAAAAATCATTCCAAGGAAAACAAATTATTCCAATTATGAAATTATTTGAAAGTCCTAAATCACACTTGAAAAATAAAATAATATGGTCAATTAAAAAAGAATTCAATACATTAGAAAATCACAGCCAGAAATTTATACTTAAATCAATTCAGAGATGTCCATTGCCCACTGGAAATGGCACTTCAATGATCCTATCCTATAAATAATTTATATTCTATGAATTATATTCTACAAATCTATGACCTTCTCAACTTGCAAACCATCCTCCACCCTTCTGTTTCAGGTTTGGACTGAATAATAATCCATCAGAGGGCAGACAGAATGAAAACCACAATAGCAGAAAACTAACCAATCTGATCACATGGGCCAAAGGCTTGTCTAGCTAAATGAAACTATGAGCCATGCCGTGTAAGGCCACCCAAGACGGATGGATCAAGATGGAGAGTTCTGATAAAATGCGGTCCACTAAAGAAGGGAATGGCAAACGACTTCAGTATTCTTGCCTTGAGAACCCCATTAATAGTATGAAAAGGCAAAAGGGTATGACATTGAAAGATGAACTCCCCAGGTCGGTAGGTGCCCAAAATGCTACTGGAGAAGAGTGGAGAAATAACTCCAGAAAGAAGGAAGAGATGGAGCCAAGGAAAAACCAACACCCAGTTGTGGATGGGATGGGTGATGAAAGTAAAGTCTGATGCTGTAAAGAGCAATGTTGCATAGGAACCTGGAATGTTAGGTCCATGAATCAAGGCAATTAGAAATGGTCAAACAGGAGATGGCGAGAGTGAATATCGACATTTTAGGAATCAGTGAACTAAAATGGACTGGATAGGTGAATTTAACTCAGAAGACCATTACATCTATGACTGTGGGCAAGAACCCCTGTTAGTTTCAAGGCAAACCATTTAATATCACATTAATTCAAGTCTATGCCCTGACCAGTAATGTTGAACAGGCTGAAGTTGAACGGTTCTATGAAGACTCACAAGATCTAGAACTAACACCCAAAAAGGATGCCCTTTTCATTATGGGGGACTGGAATGCAAAAGTAGGAAGTCAAGAAACACCTGGAGTAACAGGCAAATTTGGCCTTGGAGTACAGAATGATACAGGGGAAAGGCTAAGAGAGTTCTGGCAAGAGAACACACTGGTCATAGCAAACACCACCTTCCAACAATACAAGAGAAGACTCTACACGAGGACATCACCAGATGGTCAACATCGAAATCAGATTGATTATATTCTTTGCAGCCAAAGATGGAGATGCTGTATACAGTCAACAAAAACAAGACCAGGAGCTGACTGTGGCTCAGATCATGAACTCCTTATTGCCAAATTCAGACTTAAATTGAAGAAAGTAGGGAAAACCACTAGACCATTCAGGTATGACCTAAATAAAAATCCCTTACAAATTACACACTGAAAGTGACAAATAGATTCAAGGGATTAGACCTGATAGAGTGCCTGAAGAACTATGGAATGAGGTTCGTGACATTGTACAGGAGGCAGTGATCAAGAACATCCCCAAGAAAAAGAAATGCAAAGAGGCAAAATGGTTGTCTGAGGAGGCCTTACAAATTTCTAAGAAAAGAAGAGAAATGAAAGGCAAAGGACAAATGAAAAGATATACCCATTTGAATGCAAACTTCCAAAGAAGACAGGAGAGATAAGAAAGGCTTCCTCAGTGATCAATGCAAAGAAATAGAGAAAAACAACAAAATGGGAAAGATTAGAGATAACTTCAAGAAAATTAGAGACATCAAGGGACCATTTCATGCAAAGATGGGCTAAAAAAGAACAGAAATGACATGGACCTAACAGAAGCAAAAGTTATTAAGAAGAGGTGGCCAGAATACACAGAAGAACTATACAAAAAAGATCTTCATGACCCAGATAATCATGATGGTGTGATCACTCACATAGAGCCAGACATCCTGGAATGCAAGGTCAAGTGGGCCTTAGGAAGCATCAATAAGAACAGAGCTAGTGGATGTGATGGAATTTCAGCTGAGCTATTTCAAATCCTAAAAGATGATGCTGTGAAAGTGCTGCAGTCAATATGCTAGCAAATTTGGAAAACTCAGCAGTGGCCACAGGACTGGAAAAGGTCAGTTTTCATTCCAGTCCCTAAAAAAGGTAAGGCACAATTGTTCTCATCTCACACACTAGCAAAGTAATGCTCAAAATTCTCCAAGCCAGGTTTCAACAGTACGTGAACCATGAGATTCCAGATGTTCAAGCTGAATTTAGAAACGGCAGAGGAGCCAGAGATAAAATTGTCAACATCCATTGGATCATCAAAAAAGCAAGAGAGAAAACTAGAAAAACTAGAAAACAAGAAAAATTACTTCTGCTTTATTGACTATGCCAAAGCCTTTGATTGTGTGGATCACAAGAAACTGTGGAATATTCTTCAACAAATGGGAATACAGACCACATGACTTGCCTCCTGAGACATTTGCATTCAGGTCAAGAAGCAACAGTTAGAACTGGGCATGGAATAACAGACTGGATCCAAATCAGGAAAGGAGTACATCAAGGCTGTATATTGTCACCCTGCTTATTTAACTTATATGCAGAATATATCATGTGAAATGCTGGGATGAATGAAGCATAAGCTGGCATCAAGATTGTCGGGAGAAATATCAATAACCTCAGATATGCCAATGACACCACCCTTATGGCAGAAAGTGAAGAACATAAGAGCCTCTTGATGAAAGTGAAAGAAGAAAGTGAAAAAGTTGGCTTAAAACTCAACATTCAGAAAACTAAGATTATGGCATCTGGTCCCATCACTTCATGGCAAATAAATGGGGAAACAATGGAAACAGTGACAGATTTTTTTTTGGGGGGGGTGGGGGAGAGTTCTAAAATCACTGCAGATGTTGACTGCAGCCATGAAATTAAAAGATGCTTGCTCCTTGGAAGAAGAGTTATGACCAACCTAGACAGCATATTAAAAACCAAAGACGTGACTTTGCTGACAAAGGTCTGTCTAGTCAAACCTGTGGTTTTTCCAGTAGTTATCTATGGATGTGAGAGTTGGAGCATAAAGAATGTTGAGCACCGAAAAACTGATGCTTTTAAACTGTGGTGTTGGTGAAAACTCTTGAGAGTCACTAGGACAGCAAGGACATCCAACCAGTCCATCCTAAAGGAAATCAGCTCTGAATATTCACTGGATGGACTGATGCTGAAGTTTAAACTCCTATATTGTGACCACCTGATGCAAAGAACTGACTCATTTGAAAAGACCCTGATGCTGGGAAGGATTGAAGGTGGGAGGAAAAGGGAACGACAGAGGTTGAGATGGTTGGATGGCATCATCAACGCAATGGACATGAGTTTGAGTAGGCTCCAGCAGCTGGTGATGGACAGGTAAGCCTGGCATGCTGCATTCCAAGGGGTCACAAAGAGTAGAACACGACTGAGCGACTGAACTAAACTAATGGCACCTGCACTTAAAGGGCTGCTCCACTCAGTCTTTTGTCTTCATAGGAATACTTAGTTGATTAGATGAAATTACTCCATTCCTAACTACCTTCAACTTAGCTGTACAAATCCATGTGAATGCAGTTTTAAAAGTCTTGTTTACATTCAAGTGTACTGAAATGCCAGCAATTGAAAGGAGAAAATACAATGCCAATTTTGTCAAATCGACCTCTTAGTGTATTTTAATACAAATAATGGACCAAAACTACAACACACTATTTCTCCATGGTTTTCTGTTATGTCCAAAAAAGCAAAGCAATAATTTTTCACTCACGAGAAATATAAAAGTTAGAGTAGGTTGATAAAACTCCTCTCAGAATTACAAGGACGTTTTAACATGACATTTAATATTTTGCTCTAATAATCACCTGGCAATACTTAGAGATAAGTCAAAATTTTAGAAGCCAAAGGTTTCAAAATTAAGCAGCAGCCTGAAGCAGAGCTGTAGATAGATTTCAAAAAACTTCAGAGTTTGAAAAACATTTTAAAGAGTATTAGTAAGAGTACGAGATGATGTCTGAATTTCTTCTATTAGATCCCCACCAAGTGGTTGCACAGTCAACTTGATAACCTTCAGTGACAGTGAATCTACCATCTTTAGAGGTAGCCCATTTTATCAGGATTATGATAAGGTTCATTTGTGTAAGCCAAAATCTGCTTGTAACTTTCAGTAACTGTACCTCATTAGGTCATATACACCAATATTTCACCTCTTTTCTATTCTGTAAATGTAAATATTATATTTCCAAATACCTCTCTACTTTTATATCTCATTCTTACCCTATTTGCTAAATAAAACTCAATAAAGCTAAAGAAAATAAAAATATTCAAAATTAAAAATAAAATAAAATCACTGCATGGAATACAGCTGGAATTTATAAAAATCTCTTAAGATATAGTCCCTGAAAAATAGACCAAAATACTTCATCATACGTCTTCCTTCTTGATGCTGCCAGCATTTAAAATATTCCTTATACCCTCTGGCAGAGGGGACATCTTTCTGTGATATACAGTTCTCCAAACCAGTGGTTGTCCACTGCTGTGTCATCATACATTAGTGTGCAGTGGAGGACTAAGAGGAAGGAGGAGAATTAGAGCTGACACAGCATTGTGCGAACCCCCATCCCCATGTCTTCACCCCTGTCCCCTCTGTTACTTCAGCAATGTATGAGTGAGCCTCTAGGAGTGAATTGTGCTTTGAATACTGTACTTTATGTGAGTCACAGCCTCAATGTTTACATGACAGATTCACACATACCTTTCCCTTCACCACCAACAAAATGGATTGCAATTTAACAATTTGAGCAAAGATGCTAATGGTTTTATTACCTCAATTTTCATGCACTCAGATACATCTGCTATTAAATAAAAGTGTGCTTTTTCCTAAGACACTGTTTGTTTTGAAAATTATTGAAGGAATTTTAATGGAATAAATTGGGTCATCTGGTTAGAGACAAGAGAGTGATTAAACATATTTACCTTTCTCTATTGAAATAAGTAAATATCTTCAAATTCTGCAACACAAATGATAGTGGGAAAAACACTGTCATATTACTATCCGTGGATTTCTGGAGACAAATGATACATCAGAGCATCATATTAATGGGTAAACCAATAGTTGAAATTAGGAGGAAGGTTTCAGGGAAAAAATATTTTTACACGTGGGAAATGCCAAAAGTACTATGTTCAAAATATGCACTCATCCTGAAATTGGCATTAGGAGTAAGTATGTCCCCTAGCCCACTTGCTTGGTCTCCCACCAAGGCATTTCTTGCTTAAAGTGTGTGTGCATCCTATTAGTAGAAAGGCAGATTGGAGAAGACTGATGATGTTACAGAGAAAATGGACATGCTAGTCCTCCATGTTAATGGCATATTCCCTATTGATATTTGGAGAAGCAGAGTAAATGCAAAAGTTATTACATCAAGGAATGTTTTGGTGAATTTTTAGTTAAATAAAATAAATTTTAAAGTATAAAAGATTCCAGAGAGAACAATAGGGCTTCCGTGGTGGCTCAGATGGTAAAGACTCTGCCTGCAATGTGGGAAACTGGGTTTGATCCCTGGGTATGGAAGTTCCCCTGGAGAAGTGAATGGCACGCCACTCCAGTATTCTTGGCTGGAACCGGGTGGGCTACTATCCGTGGATTTGCAAAGGGTTAAACATTACTAGAGAAGGCAATGGCACCCCACTCCAGTACTCTTGCCTGGAAAATCCCATGGATGGAGGAGCCTGGTAGGCTGCAGTCCATGGGGTTGCTAAGAGTTGGACACGACTGAGCAACTTCACTTTGACTTTTCACTTTCATGCATTGGAGAAGGAAATGGCAACCTACTCCAGTGTTCTTGCCTGGAGAATCCCAGGGACAGGGGAGCCTGGTGGGCTGCTGTCTATGGGGTCGCACAGAGTCGGACACGACTGAAGCGACTTAGCAGTAGCAGCAGCAGACATGACTGAGCAATTAATACACAGAGAAAAATCAGACTAGGTGCTATATCCACAACATTGTGCAAGAGAGAGAGGGCAAATGTATCTCAAATGTCTCAGGAAAAAAAATCAGTATAGAATTCTATATCATGCCATATTGCAACATTGAGTGACAGGCCATTTTTAGACAAGAACTATCATAAATTTTCAGAACTAAGCTTAAAAATGCATTCTAATCTTTCAGGGAAAGTATATATCTCAGTTTTTCAAAAACATTTATTAAGGAGAACTTGCAAGCAACATAACATGAAATACACCAAGAGGTATCTTGAATATTCTTAAAACCTAAGATATTAACATATATATAATTTAAAAAATGTTAAATTTATACATATGCAAGTATATATGTTTATACATACATATAATGAGTCTATTAGTTTAGTTTAGTCGATCAGCCATGTCCAACTCTTTGCGACCCCATAGACTGCAACGTGCTTCCCTGCTGCTGCTGCTGCTGTCCCTTCAGTCATGTCCGACTCCGAGGGACCAGATAGACAGCAGCCAACCAAGCTCCCCTGTCCCTGGGATTCTCCAGGCAAGAACACTGGAGTGGGTTGCCATTTCCTTCTCCAATGCATGAAAGTGAAAGTGAAGTCACTTAGTAAGTGTCTGACTCTTCGTGACCCATGGACTGCAGCCTACCAGGCTCCTCTGTCCATGGGATTTTCCAGGCAAGAGTATTGGAGTGGGGTGCCATTGTCTTCTCTGCTATGCTTCCCTATCCATCACCAACTCCTAGAACCTACTCAAACTCATGTCCATTGAGTTGGTGATGCCATCTAACCATCTCATCCTCTGTCGTCCCCTTTTCCTCCCACCTTCAATCTTTCCCACCATCAGGGTCTTTTCAAGTGAGTCAGTTCTTCGCATCAGGTGGTGAAAGTATAGGAGTTTAAGCTTCAGCATCAGCCCATCCAATGAATATTCAGGATTGATTTCATTTAGGATGGACTGGTTGGATCTCCTTGCTGTCCAAGGGACTCTCGAGAGTTTTCACCAACATCACAGTTCAAAAGCATCAGTTTTTTGGTGCTCAACATTCTTTATGCTCCAACTCTCACATCCATACATGACTACTGAAAAAACCACAGATTTGACTAGACAGACCTTTGTCAGCAAAGTCATGTCTTTGGTTTTTAATATGCTGTCTAGGTTGGTCATAACTTTTCTTCCAAGGAGCAAGCATCTTTTAGTTTCATGGCTGCAGTCACCATCTGCAGTGATTTTGCTAAGCTGCTAAGTCTCTTCAGTTATGTCCGACTCTATGCGACCCCATAGATGGCAGCCCACCAGGTTCCCCCATCCATGGGATTTTCCAGGCAAGAGTACTGGAGTGGGTTGCCATTGCCTTCTCCAGTGATTTTGGAGCCCCTCAAAATAAAATCTGTCACTGTTTCCATTGATTCCCCATCTATTTGCCATGAAGTAATGGAACCAGATACCATGATCTTAGTTTTCTGAATGCTGAGGTTTAAGTCAACTTTTTCACTTTCCTCTTTCACTTTCAAAAGAGGCTTTTTAGTTCACTTTCTGTCATAAGGGTGATGTCATCTGCATATCTGAGGTTATTGATATTTCTCCCAGCAATCTTGATTCCAGTTTGTGCTTCATGCAGCCCAGCATTTCACATGATGTATTCTACATATAAGCTAAATAAGCCAGGTGACAAAATATAGCCTTGGCATACTCCTTTCCTGATTTGGAATGAGTCTGTTGTTGCATGTCCAATTCTAACTGTTGCTTCTTGACCTGAATATAGTTTTCTCAGAAGGCAGGTCAGGTAGTCTGGTATTCTTTTCTCTTTAAGAATTTTCCACAGTTTGTTGTTATCCACACAATCAATCCCCTGGAGAAGGAACTGGCAGCTCACTACAGTATTCTTGCCTGGAAAATCCCATGGATGGCAGAACCTGGTAGGCTGCTGTCCACAGGGTCACAAAGAGTTGGACATGACTAAGTGATTTCACTTCACACAATCAAAGGCTTTGGCATAGTCAATAAAGCAAAAGTAAATGCTTTTCTGGAACTCTCTTGCTTTGTCCTCCAGCAGATGTTGGCAATTTGATCTCTGGTTCCTCTACCTTTTCTAAATCCAGCTTGAACATCTGAAGTTCATGGTTCACATACTTTTGAAGCCTGGCTTGGAGAATTTTGAGCATTACTTTGCTAGTGTGTGAGATGAGAGCAATTGTGTGGTAGTTTGAGCATTTTTTGACCTTGCCTTTTTTATGAGTTGGAATAAAAACTGACCTTTCCAATCCTGTGGCCACTGCTGATTTTTCCAAATTTGCTGGCATATTGAGTGCAGCACTTTCACAGCATCATCTTTTAGGATTTGAAATAGCTCAACTAGAATACTATCATCTCCACTAGCTTTACTTGTAATGATGCTTCCTAAGGCCCACTTGACTTTGCATTCCAGGATGTCTGGCTCAAGGTGAGTGATCACACCATCGTGATTATCTGGGTCATGAAGGCCTTTTTTGTATAGTTCTTCTGTGTATTCTTACCACCTCTTAATATCTTCTGTTTCTGTTAGGCTCGTATCATTTCTGTCCTTTTTGTACTCATCTTTGAATGAAATGTTCCCTTGATATTTCTAGTTTTCTTGAGTTATCTCTAGTCTTTCCCATTCTATTGTTTTCCTCTAATTCTTTGCATTCATCCCTGAAGAAGTCTTTCTTATCTCTCCTTGCTCTTCTTTGGAATTCTGCATTCAAATGGATATATCTTTCCTTTTCTCCTTTGCCTTAGCTTTCCTTCTTTTCTTAGCTATTTGTAAGGACTCCTCAGACAACCATTTTGCCTCTTTGCATTTCTTTTTCCTGGGGATCGTCTTGATCACTGCCTCATGCACAATATCAGGAAACTGTCCATAGTTCTTCAGGCACTGTCTATCAGGTTTAATCCTTTGAATCTATTTGCACTTCCATTGTGTAACCATAAGGGATTTGATTTAGGTCATACCTGAATGGTCTAGTGGTTCTCCCTACTTCAATTTTAGTCTGAATTTGGCAATAAGGAATTCATGCTCTTTGCCACAGTCAGCTCCCGGTCTTGATTTTGCTGACTGTATAGAGCTTCTCCATATTTTGTTGCAAAGAATATAATCAATCTAATTTCAGTATTGACTATCTGGTGATGTCCATGTGTAGAGTCTTCTCTTGTATTACTGGAAGAGGGTTTTTGCCATGACCAGTGTGTTCTCTTGGCAAAACTCTGTTAGCCTTTAACCTGCTTCGTTTTGTATTACAAGACCAAATTTGCCTGCTATTCCAGGTATCTCTTGACTTCCTACTTTTGCATCCCACCCCCCTGTAGTGAAGAGGATATCTTTTTCTTTTGGTGTTAGTTCTAGAAGGTTTTGCAGGTCTTCATAGAACTGTTCAACTTCAGCTTTTTCAGCTTACTGGTCAGATGATAGACTTGGATTACTGTGATATTGAATGGTTTGTCTTGGAAAAAGACAGAGATCATTCTATCATTTGTGAAACTGCATCCAAGTACTGCCTTTTGGACTCTTTTGCTGACTATGATGGCTACTTCACTTCTTCTAAGGGATTCTTGCCCACAGTAGCAGATATAATGGTCATCTGAGCTAAATTCACCCATTCCAGTCCATTTGACTTCACTGACTCCTAAAATGTCAATGTTCACTCTTGCCATCTCCTGTTTGCCTTGATTCATGGACCTACCTTTCCAGGTTCCTATGCAATATTGTTCTTACAGCATCAGACTTTATTTCCATCACCTATCACATCACACGCTGCTTATTTAACTTATATGCAGAGTACATCATGAGAAACGCTGGACTGGAAGAAATACAAGCTGGAATCAAGATTGCTGGGAGAAATATCAATAACCTCAGATATGCAGATGACACCACCCTTATGGCAGAAAGTGAAGAGGAGCTAAAAAGCCTCTTGATGAAAGTAAAGGAGGAGAGCAAAAGAGTTGGCTTAAAGCTCAACATTCAGAAAACGAAGATCATGGCCTCTGGTCCCATCACTTCATGGGAAATAGATGGGGAAACAGTGGAAACAGTGTCAGACTTTATTTTTTGGGGCTCCAAAATCACTGCTGATGGTGACTGCAGCCATGAAATTAGAAGACGCTTGCTCCTTGGAAGAAAAGTTATGACCAACCTAGATAGCATTTTCAAAAGCAGAGACATTACTTTGCTGACTAAGGTCTGTCTAGTCAAGGCTATGGTTTTTCCTGTGGTCATGTATGGATGTGAGAGTTGGACTGTGAAGAAGGCTGAGCACCAAAGAATTGATGCTTTTGAACTGTGGTGTTGGAGAAGACTCTTGAGAGTCCCTTGGACTGCAAGGAGATCCAACCAGTCCATTCTGAAGGAGATCAACCCTGGGATTTCTTTGGAAGGAATGATGCTAAAGCTGAAACTCCAGTACTTTGGCCACCTCATGCGCAGAGTTGACTCATTGGAAAAGACTCTGATGCTGGGAGGGATTAGGGGCAGGAGGAGAAGGGGACGACTGAGGATGAGATGGCTGGATGGCATCACGGACTCCATGGACATGAGTCTGAGTAAACTCCAGGAGATGGTGATGAACAGGGAGGCCTGGCGTGCTGCGATTCATGGGGTCGCAAAGAGTCGGACACGACTGAGCGACTGAACTGAACTGATCACATCCACAACTGGGTGTTGGTTTTGCTTTGGCTCCATCTCTTCCTTCATTCTGGGGTTATTTCTCCACTCTTCTACAATAGCATTTTGAGTACCTACTGACCTGGGGAGTTCATCTTTCATTGTCATACTTTTTTCCTTTTCATACTGTTCATGGGGTCCTCAATACAGGAATATGGAACTCATTTGCCATTCCCTTCTCCAGTAGACCACATTTTCCCAGAACTCTGCACCATAATCTGTCCATCTTGGGTGGCCCTACATGGCATGGCTCATAGTTTCATTGAGCTAGACAAGGCTATGGTCCATGTGGTCAGATTGGTTAGTTTTCTGTGATTGTGGATTTCATTCTATCTGTCCTCTGATGGATAAGGATAAGAGACTTATGGAAGCTTAGAATGGGAGAGACTGACTGCCGGGGTGAGTGGGGGTCAGGCAGTATCTGAATAGTGTTCTGATGGGTGGGGCCATGTTCAGTAAATCTTTATTCCAATTTTTTGTTGATTAGCAGGGCTGTGTTTGCTTCCTGTTGCTTGACCTGAAGTCAAACTATGGTGTTGTTGTTATGTGTATATATTAAAGATATGTGGTGAGAGATGATTAACAAAACCACAAAGTGTTTGTCTCAAATTAAATCAGAAACTCAGAAGAATAAAAGAAGAAGAAGAACAACAACAACAACAAAAGAATGTTTGATTGAGTAAAGTGTTTCTGGTAAACCAGCATGATATTCCTACATTTTTTGTGTAATAAAAATAAAATAAATAGTATTGTAAAGAAAACTATACAGGTTATGATTCAGTCAACATGAAAAGAAAGCTAAATTTTTCTATAGTTTTGAAATTGCCGTAATACCTAAGGAAAGAAAATCAATTTTTAAAATTTTGGAAAGTTCATGGTTTGACATAGAGCTGATGGTTTAGAGATGATTAAACCTGTATACAGGTCAGGAAGCAACAGTTAGAACTGGACATGGAACAACAGACTGGTTCCAAATAGGAAAAGGAGTAGGTCAAGTCTATATACTGTCACCTTGCTTATTTAACTTCTATGCAGAGTACATCATGAGAAATGCTTGGCTGGAAGAAGCACAAGCTGGAATCAAGATTGCTGGGAGAAATATCAATAACCTCAGATATGCAGATGACAACACCCTTATGGCAGAAAGTGTAGAAGAACTAAAGAGCCTCTTGATGAAAGTGAAAGAGGAGAGTGAAAAAGTTGGCATCAAGCTCAACATTCAGAAAACGAAGATTATGGCCTCTGGTTCCATCACTTCATGGCAACTAGATGGGGAAACAGTGGCTGACTTTATTTTGGGGGGCTCCAAAGCCACTCCATTTTTCTTGCCTGGAGAATCCCAGGGACAGGGGAGCCTGGTGGGCTGCCATCTATAGGGTCGCAGAGAGTCGGACTTGACTGAAGTGACTTAGCAGCAAAATCACTGCAGATGGTGATTGCAGCCATGAAATTAAAAGACGCTTACTCCTTAGAAGGAAAGTTATGATCAACCTAGACAGCATATTAAAAAGCAGAGACATTACTTTGTCAACAAAGGTCCATCTAGTCAAAGCTATTGTTTTTCCAGTAGTCATGTATGGATGTGAGCGTTGTACTATAAAGAAAGCTGAGCACCAAAGAATTGATGCTTTTGGGTTTTTTTTGTTTGTTGTTGTTTTTTTAATATAAATTTATTTATTTTAATTGGAGGTTAATTACTTTACATTATTGTATTGGTTTTGTCGTACATCAACATGAATCCGCCACAGGTATACACGTGTTCCCCATCCTGAACCCCCCTCCCTTCTCCCTCCCCATACCATCCCTCTGGGTTGTCCCAGTGCACCAGCCCCAAGCATCCAGGATCATTCATTGAACCTGGACTGGTGATTCATTTCATATATGATATTATACATGTTTCAATGCCATTCTCCCAAATCATCCCACCCTCTCTCTCTCCCACAGAGTCCAAAAGACTGTTCTGTACATCTGTGTTTCTTTTGCTGTCTCACATACAGGGTTATCGTTACCATCTTCCTACATTCCATATATATGTGTTAGTATACTGTATTGTTGTTTTTCTTTCTGGCTTACTTCACTCTGTATAATAGGCTCCAGTTTCATCCACCTCATGAGAATTGATTCAAATGTATTCTTTTTAATGGCTGAGTAATACTCCATTGTGTATATATACCACAGCTTTCTTATCCATTCATTGAACTGTGGTGTTGGAGAAGACTCTTGAGAGTCCCTTGAACTGCAAGGAGATCCAACCAGTCCATCCTAGAAGATATCAGTCCTGGGTGTTCATTGGAAGGACTGATGTTGAGGCTGAAACTCCAATACTTTGGCCACCTGATGTGAAGAGCTGACCTATTTGAAAAGACCCTGGTGCTGGGAAAGATTGAAGGCAGGAGGAGAAGGGGATGATGGAGGATGAGATGGTTGGATGGCATCACTGACTCAATGGACATGACTTTGGGTACACTCTGGGAGCTGGTGATGGACAGGGAGACCTGGCATGAGGTGGTTCATTGGGTCGCAAAAAGTCAGACACGTCTTAGCAACTGAACTGAACTGAAGTATATTCATATTACATTTTTTTACTCTGTGAATTTCCAGTGTGTGTTTATTTTGGAATTATCATAATTATCCTATGTGTATGTGATAAAAACAAAAGATTGCAAAGTAGTTTATTATTTTGTGATGAATGTTACAAACCTAATTGTTTCAAACAAAATACTAGAGCAAAACTTTATATGATGGTGATTATATTATTTAAAATGTGTTCAAATCTCTTTTTTACTTTTAAATTACCTCTTCTTCCCCTATAGGGTAGATTTTTGTTTTATCTTCATCTTTCTCTGTCATGTCAGTGACAAATACAGTGATACATTTGGGTAATATCTGGAATAGGAAATGGCAACCCACTTCTAGTGTTCTTTCCTGGAGTATCCCTTGGAGAGAGGAGACTGGCACACTGAAGTCTGTGGTGTCGCAAAAAGTTGATCAAGACTGAAGTAATTTAACATGCATGCATGGGTAATATATCAATGGATTCTAATAATATCATCAATGTTATAAATAAAGGCCTGAGGAAGACAGTGGATTTTCCTCTGCTATTGGATAAACAGTTCTCTCTCTCAGTTGGTGTCTCTCTTCAGTATAAATCCCGGGTGGGATTTATATATTTACAGTGTTTAGGTTACAGTAAGTGGTCCTGGACATGTCCTAAAGTCTTCAAAAATCAGAAAAGCTGAGCTTTTCCCTGAGACATTCATATCTGCAGAATAAATATTTCTTTTAAAATCACCTGTTTTTGTTTTTTTTTTTTTTTCTTTTGCATAAGGGACATGCAGAGTTTGTCAGATGATAAACCTCGTGTGAGCTCTACTGTGTGGAGAAGACCTAGGATGGCCAAGGAGCACAGTGAAATCATAAATAGAACCTCAGGTAAATTTCCTCTGACAGCCTTGTTTCTATTTTCATTCATGTTCCTGCTGATGCTGGAAAAATGACTGAGATTATAATAACCAGATGGACTTTCTTTCTTTTTTTTTTAACTATTTCATGATAAATTGCCACTAATTTTATTTAATAATATAAAATCTTATCCTGAATATATTAACACATATTCTTTAGTCTAGACCTTAAAGCAATCTGATCAGATGAATTTCTAGTCAGTAACTACTATAAATATGTAAGTGATAAAAACAATCTCATAATCCTTAATGAGAAATTGTTCTATTATTACAGTACTCCAAAGCAATATGGTATTAAAGCCTAAAATACCATTTAAAATTAGTTTAAAATAAGAACTATGTTACCCAAGTAATTTCAGACAATGAAATTTTATATTTAACTCTGAAATGATCTCAAGAATATTCTGACTTCCCTTTTTCTTATAACTGAAAGCTGTGGTGATGTTATGTTTCTTAAAATTACATACTTAATTTTATTTGATTCAAACATTTTAATTTCACAAAATATAATTTATCCTTTGTCTTTCCCTTTTTGTCTTCTCCCAAAAGCCTCAATATTTCACTTTTTGATAAGAAAATACTTCTCCTTCCAGGTTGTGTTCTTATATTTGTTTGCACTGGAGCCAAAGTGGAAAAGAAGAGTTGACAGATACTTTCTAGACTTTCTTCTAACTCTAGAGGTATGTGAAGATTTGATGTCTTTCCTGAAAGAGTAACTTAAGAATTCTCCAAGAGCATATGCAGAGCCACATAAATGAGAACGTGGAAGAGGTTATGATTCAAGAAACAAAACTGAGTACAGAGAAATGAGTATTATTAAATACAACTGTTCCAGATAATGGAAGCTTGCTGTGTCTTCCTGAGGACATCATTTGGCTGGCAAGCTAAAAGGTGGTGGGCTGATGGCATCTTTCGTTTGAGATGGTCTGTGTGAGCTCAGTATAATCAAAGTCTCAGTGATCTTGGCACATCAGCATCTATGCCTGGGAGTTAGACCTTCACTCTACTATAGCTGTGAATGATGTGTTGTTGCCTTTCAAAATTCTGGGCACATTTGGTGCTCCCAGTGAAGGTTATTGTCTTTCAGGAGTTTAATTTTAAATCTGAATTGAAAACAACTGACAGTTGTAGTCAAAGAGAAAAATCATCTCAACAAGCAAGGTTTTCCTTCACAAAGTCTGTTCCAAATCTGTACTAGTGCATTTGTGCAAAAATTATGCCAAAATAATCCAAATCAAACAAAATGAAATGTGCACACCCACAAAATACTATCATTTTTATAAATTATTCTTTTGTGTTCCTTTTATTTAATCACTATAATCCCAAATATCTCTTTTAATTTATTTATTTTAATTAGAGGATAATTGCTTTACAATATTGTGTTGGTTTCTGCCATTCATCAACATGAAACTGTTTTGAAAATGGAGACACAAGTCCATAATAATCAACAGTCCATTAACATTCTAACCACCTTTTGAAAGTTAGTACACTTAGTAAAGTTAGGCGAAGATTATCTTTATCTAATGTTAGTTTTCAGACTACATATCCTGCTGTGCATTTGTGAAGTAATAAAAGGTCTTATGTCTATTAGGTTAGATCTCATAGTGTTAAAAAGTGTGATAATTTACAAAGAGAAAAACTCATCAGATATAATTAGCAGAAGTGTTAAATAGCTCATATCCTTTAATTAAATTTCATATTAAACTAAGCATCTATATTTTAACCTCCATAGTTTGAGTATATTACATATTTTTAAAGTTTGATTCACTGATCTACAATGAATCAAATCACCCTTTTGAATACTCACCTGAATATGGGAGAGGAATACAAGAGATTCAAACATAATTTTTATATTTGAATGATTTATTTGATAGAATAGATATTTAAAAGTGAGATGAACTATCTGCTAAACTCATGTATAGTAGAATAAGAAAATTCAGCTAAAGGGAGTTTTAGTTCAGTGCATTTAGCAAAGTAACTTAATTTAAAAGGGGGAAAAAAAACACAAAAGAACCTACAATAAAAGTTTAGATTTTTAAAACATAAAATTCAAAATACTTAATTACATTAATTTAAAGCTAGAATTTTCAGTTAGGAGGGTTAGTTCCACAAAATTCATTTTTCCAGCTTCTTGGAATTACTTTGAAATTCTAAAGTTCCATATTTTGGAACAGATGTTGTATTGAGTTATGTGCTTTTGTGACTTTATGAAACAAAAATTATAAGGATATATAATAGGATTTTCATTTCCCAAATGATTCACTCTGCCATGGGTCATAAGACTAAGCATTTTAGATTGCCAAATTCATTCATATAGAGGGGAAAGAGTGACAACAATGAAAATTGAACTACTTAATATGTATGGAAAAGATTAGTTTATTGAGGGGCTTATACCTCTTGAAAGGAAAATTATGACCAACCTAGACACCATATTAAAAGCAGAGACATTACTTTGTCAACAAAGGTCTGTCTAGTCAAGGCTATGGTTTTTCCAGTGGTCATGTATGGATGTGAGAGTTGGACTATTAAGAAAGCTGAGTGCCGAAGAATTGATGCTTTTGAACTGTGGTGTTGGAGAAGACTCTTGAAAGTCCCTTGGACTGCAAGGAGATCCAACCAGTCCATCCTAGAGGATATCAGTGTTCATTGGTGTTCATTGGAAAGAATGATGCTGAAGCTGAAACTCCAACACTTTGGCCACCTGATGCGAAGAGTTGACTCATTTGAAAAGACCCTGATGCTGGGAAAGATTAAGGGCAGGAGGAGAAGGGGATGACAGAGGATGAGATGGTTGGATGGCATCACTGATTCAATGGACATGGGTTTGGGTGGACTCCGGGAGTTGGTGATGGACAGGGAGGCCTGGAGTGCTGCGGTTCATGGGGTCGCAAAGAGTCGGACACAACTGAGTGACTGAACTGAAGATGACAAGAAGATGAAAAGAAGCATAGCTTTTTTAATGCCACAATAGTTATTTTCAAAAGTTTAGGAACTCCAGAAAACACACATTGAACTGGTAACAAGGAACACTTCTAGGTTTCACCAATATCTGAAATTTATCTTCAGATTATGAAACCATTCTCCAGATTTCTTCTCTGTTCCTTTTATTTTTTATTATTATTATTATTATTTTTAATTTTATTTTTACTTTATTTTACTTTACAATACCGTATTGGTTTTGCCATACATTGACATGAATCCACCATGGGTGTATATGAGCTCCCAATCCTGAATCCCCCTCCCACCTCCCACTCCATATCATCTCTCTGGATCATCCTCGTGCACCAGCCCCAAGCATCCTGTATCCTGTATCGAACATAGGCTTGTGCTTCGTTCTTACATGATAGTATACACGTTTCAATGCCATTCTCCCAAATCATCCCACCCTCTCCCTCTCCCACAGAGTCCAAAAGTCCGTTCTATACATCTGTGTCTCTTTTGCTGTCTCGCATACAGGGTCATCATTGCCATCTTTCTAAATTCCATATATATGTGTCAGTATACTGTATTGGTGTTTTTCTTTCTGGCTTACTTCACTCTGTATAATAGGTTCCAGTTTCATCCATCTCATTAGAACTGATTCAAATGAATTCTTTTTAATGGCTGAGTAATACTCCATTGTGTATATGTACCACAGCTTTCTTATCCATTCATCTGCTGATGGACATCTAGGTTGTTTCCATGTCCTGGCTATTATAAACAGTGCTGCAATGAACATTGGGGTACATGTGTCTCTTTCAATTCTGGTTTCCTCGGTGTGTATGCCCAGCAGTGGGATTGCTGGGTCATAAGGCAGTTCTATTTGCAGTTTTTTAAGGAATCTCCACACTGTTCTCCATAGTGGCTGTACTAGTTTGCATTCCCACCAACAGTGTAAGAGGGTTCCCTTTTCTCCACACCCTCTCCAGCATTTATTGCTTGTAGACTTTTGGATCGCAGCCATTCTGACTGGTGTGAAATGGTACCTCATTGTGGTCTTGATTTGCATTTCTCTGATAATGAGTGATGTTGAGCATCTTTTCATGTGTTTGTTAGCCATCCGTATGTCTTCTTTGGAGAAATGTCTGTTTAGTTCTTTGGCCCATTTTTTGATTGGGTCATTTATTTTTCTGGAGTTGAGCTGCATAAGTTGCTTGTATATTTTTGAGATTAGTTGTTTGTCAGTTGCTTCATTTGCTATTGTTTTCTCCCATTCAGAAGGCTGTCTTTTTACCTTGCTTATAGTTTCCTTTGTTGTGCAGAAGCTTTTAATTTTAATTAGATCCCATTTGTTTATTTTTGCTTTTATTTCCAGTATTCTGGGAGGTGGATCATAGAGGATCCTGCTGTGATTTATGTCGGAAAGTGTTTTGCCTATGTTCTCCTCTAGGAGTTTTATAGTTTCTGGTCTTACGTTTAGATCTTTAATCCATTTTGAGTTTATTTTTGTGTGTGGTGTTAGAAAGTGATCTAGTTTCATTCTTCTACAAGTGGTTGACCAGTTTTCCCAGCACCACTTGTTAAAGAGATTGTCTTTACTCCATTGTATATTCTTGCCTCCTTTGTCGAAGATAAGGTGTCCATAGGTGTGTGGATTTATCTCTGGGCTTTCTATTTTGTTCCATTGATCTATATTTCTGTCTTTGTGCCAGTACCATACTGTCTTGATGACTGTGGCTTTGTAGTAGAGCCTGAAGTCAGGCAGGTTGATTCCTCCAGTTCCATTCTTCTTTCTCAAGATTGCTTTGGCTATTCGAGGTTTTTTGTATTTCCATACAAATCTTGAAATTATTTGTTCTAGTTCTGTGAAAAATACCGCTGGTAGCTTGATAGGGATTGCATTGAATCTATAGATTGCTTTGGGTAGTATACTCATTTTCACTATATTGATTCTTCCGATCCATGAACATGGTATATTTCTCCATCTATTAGTGTCCTCTTTGATTTCTTTCATCAGTGTTTTATAGTTTTCCATATATAGGTCTTTAGTTTCTTTAGGTAGATATATACCTAAGTATTTTATTCTTTTCATTGCAATGGTGAATGGAATTGTTTCCTTAATTTCTTTTTCTACTTTCTCATTATTAGTGTATAGGAATGCAAGGGATTTCTGTGTGTTGATTTTATATCCTGCAACTTTACTATATTTATTGATTAGCTCTAATAATTTTCTGGTGGAGTCTTTAGGATTTTCTATGTAGAGGATCGTGTCATCTGCAAACAGTGAGAGCTTTACTTCTTCTTTTTAAATTAGAAAATTTAAGGAGATTAGGATAACCTGTATGCTTCTTGGTACTCATTAATGTAAGTTATTTGTGACCCCGTGGACTGTAGCCTACCAAGCTTCTCTGTCCATGGGATTCTCCAGGCAAGAATACTGGAGTGGGTTACCATTTCATTCTCCAATGTAAGTTATTAAGTTTTAGCAATTAAGTGCTGCAACAGCCTGCTATCAGAACTGAGAGTAAATTGTTAATGTTGAAGAATTTTTGAACCTTGTTGTCCATCTGTAACTAAAACAACATGGTAAATCAACTATGTGTGCATGTGCTAAGTTGCTTCAGTTGTGTCTGACTCTTTGCAACCCTATGGACTATAGCCTGCCAGGCTCCTCTGTCCATGGGGATTCTCCAGGCAAGAATACTAGAGTGGGTTGCCAGTTCCTCTTCCAGGGGATCTTCCAGACCCAGGGATTGAACCCTCCTCTCTTGTGTTTCCTGAATTGGTAGGCAGGTTCTTTACCACTAGCAAAACCTGGGAAGCCTGTGGTGGTTTAGTCGCTAAGTTGTGTCAGACTCTCTTGCAACCCGAAGGACTGTAGCCTACCAGGCTCCTCTGTCCATGGGATTTCCCAGGCAAGAATACTGGAGTGGGTTGCCATTTCCTTCTCCAGGGGATCTTCTGGATCCAGGAATCCAACCCAAGCCTCCTGCATTTCAGGCAGGTTCTTTACCACTAGGACTACCTAGGAAGGCTACATTTCAATGAAAAAACAAGGAATGATGAAAGAAAGGAATGGAGAGAGAGAGAAAGAAAAAAAGAGAAAGGTAAACAGAAAGAGTTTTATGAGCACGTTGATTGTACGAAGTTGGCCATAGTGTATTTACACTGTAATTAGCCATTGTCTGAGTATTTACACTATGTACTTAGCAAATGCAATATATCTATGTTTTTATATTTTTTTCCCCTGCTTTCCCCTGGAGAAACCACTGTTAGTCATTTACCAGCACAATATTGGTTTTATAGTTCCCAGTGCTCATATATGTGAGCAACTTTGAACAGAGCCCTAACTCTAAATGGAGTGGTTGGTGAATTTCTTTGTGAATGAACTGTTGGTTTCTCATCAAATTCTACCCTTCCTTCTCTACTCCCATCTTTTTGCACAAGGCCACCAACCTGAATATTATTATTTACATCAGACACATCGTCCCAGAATGATACTTTGAGCATATAATTTTTCTGCTTCCATATCTGATACTTTTGTTTGTCTGGAAAGTTAAAGTGTTAGTCGCTTCAGTTGTGCCTGACTCTTTGCAACCCCATAGATTGTAGCCCACCAGACTCCTCTATCCATGGAATTCTCCAGGCAAGAATACTGGAATGGGCTCGCATTCCCTTCTCCAAGGGATCTTCCGACCCAAGGATTGAACCCAGGTCTCCTGCATTGAAGGTAGATTCTTTACTGTTTGAGCCACCAACTCTGGTCCTAAAACCATCTCTTCAGGTTTCTATTTCTTTGCACCCTACACTCTGCTTGAGCCAAATGAGTTAACTTGCTAGTGCCATTTTTTTTTTTTTAACCCATAGCCTTTCCCCTTTCTTAAAAAGTCCTCCATGTTCTCCAAATTTATTGAAATAGTACTTATTCAATAAATAGACATTTCAATATGTAGGTATTGAAATTCTTATATTAAATGTTAAATAATAATGTTAAATGTTAAACATTTAACCTATCATTCTTTTTTAAAAAATATAAATGTATTTATTTTAATTGGAGGTTAATTCCTTTACATCCCTTTTGTACAGCACATTCCAATCCCTTTTCTGGCCTGGACTATTACAAGATTGCTTTATCCTGATGACCTCTCATATCGATGCTAGAGTCACCTAGCATAAAGGTAGACCTGCAACATATCACTCCCACACAGAAGCCCAAAGAAGAATAAGGTTCAAACTGTGGTCACCATCCATATCTGTAGGTCTCACACATGTTGATTCAACCAACTATTGATCACAAATATTCCCCCCAAATTCCAGAAATTTACAAGAAATAAACCTTGAATTTGCCCCACTCTGGGAACTACTTACATAGCATTTACATTGTATCAAGTATTACAAATAGTCTGAGATGAGTTAAAGTATATGGGAAGATATGCAAAGGTTATATGCAAATACTATGCCATTTTACACAAAGAACCTGAGCATCCACAGATTGTTTACAGAAGAGTCCTGGAACCCATCCTCCATGGATGATAAGGCACAATTGTATTTTGCAAGGAAAACAAAACCCATCTCTAGTTATCTCTACTTACTTTTCACACTCCTCTGCCAAATGTGGCATTGCAGGTTTTTCAAATATCTGTGTTTGTGTTCATTCATCATTCTATATGGAATATTATTTGTGCTTTTCTTCATTTCACAAATGCCCAGACATCTATTAAGAGCTAGGTCCTATGTCATTATTTGCTTCGTGAAGACAAATCATTTCACCTCTTCCAAGTAACAGAGTTATTTTGTATTGCCACAAAAGTGTATTCACATAGCCTATGTTTATATGGGACTTAATCTTTTCCTAGAATGTGAATTCTAATTTAGAGATTATGCCTTATTCACTTTTGTGTTTGAAGTAGCTAGTAAAGATTCAGTTTAATATTTATTGTTGTTACTTTGAATGCCATTTAATTTTTTAAATACATGAATCATCTTGCCATTCAGATTCTAATATTGTGTGTATATGTGAAAAAAGTTCTGACCAAGCAAGTCTCTGTATCCCTATAGTTTGGGACAGGTGGCCATTTCTACCTTTCTGTTTCATTACAGAAACAAACAAATACACTCACACAGCTATAACAAAAAAGAATTAACAGGAGTTGGACACTCAAAAGGATAGATAATGTGCACTAAATGACCTTTGCTGTTAATTATCCTATAGATCTGCATGTCTTATAATGTAACAGATTATTATTACAGAAACTTAATTGGGCAGAGGAACCAGAGATCAAATTGCCAACATCTGTTGGATTATCAAAAAAGCAAGAAAGTTCCAGAAAATATATATATTTCTGCTTTATTGACTATGACAAAGACTTTGACTGTGTGGATCACCACAAACTGTGGAAAATTCTTGAAGAGACAGGAATACCAAACCACCTGACCTATCTCTTGAGAAATCTGTATGCAGGTCAGGAAGCAACAGTTAGGACTTGACATGGAACAACAGACTGGTTCCAAATAGGGAAAGGAGTAGGTCAAGGCTGTATATTGTCACCCTGCTTATTTAACTTATATGCAGAGTATATTATGTGAAATACTGGGCTGGATGAAGCACAAATTGGAATCAAGACTGCTGGGAGAAATATCAATAATCTCAGATATGCAATGACACCTCCCTTATGGCAGAAAGCTGAGAAGAACTTAAGAGCCTCTTGATGAAAAAGAGGAGAGTGAAAAAGTTGGCTTCAAGCTCAACATTCAGAAAACTAAGATCATGGCATCTGGTCCCATCACTTCATGGCAAATAGATGGGGAAACAGTGAGAGACTTTTTTTTGGAGGGATTCCAGAATCACTGCAGATGGTGACTGTAGCCATGAAATTAAAAGGTCCTTGCACCTTGGTAGGAAAGTTATGACCAACTTAGACAGCATATTAAAAAGCAGAGACATTACTTTGTCAACAAAGGTCTGCCTAGTCAAGGCTATGGTTTTTCCAGTAGTCATGTACGGATGTGAGCGTTGGACTATTAAGAAAGCTGAGTCCCAAAGAATGATGCTTTTGAACTGTGGTGTTGGAGAAGACTCTTGAAAGTCCCTTGGACTGCAAGGAGATCCAACCAGTCCATCCTAAAGGAGATTAGTCCTGGGTGTTCATTGGAAGGACTGATGTTGAAGCTGAAACTCCAATACTTTGGCCACCTTATGTGAAGAACTGAATCATTTGAAAAGACCCTGATGCTGGAAAGATTGAAGACAGGAGGAGAAGAGGATGACAGAGGATGAGATGGTTGGATGGTATCACCGACTCAATAGACATGAGTTTGAGCAAACTCCGGGAGTTGGTGATGGACAGGGAGGCCTGGCATGCTGCAGTCCATGGGTGGCAAAGAGTCAGACATGACTGAGTGACTGAACTGAACTGAATTATTATATGACAAAGGTTTATAATTATTCTATCACTTTTGTTATGAGAAAATAAATCCAGTGTGTGTGTATATATATATATATGTACATATATACATTTTTTTTCCATGGGCCAGTCAACAGAAAATATCTTAGGATGTGGAAGGCATTATTATACATAATAAAGTGAAAATAGTCAGTAAACTCTAATGAAAGATGACAAATCATAAATAAATACACTGGGATAACATGGCACTTGTTTAGGAGAAAAAATAGAGGTAGTATAACCCAGTGTCTTGCAACCAATTAGATGTAGTATCAATATAGACAAATGTAGAGCAGTAGGTGTCACTTTTCATACACTTCTTTTTCAGGTCTATTTATAACAGGGCAGGATTTAAAACAAAACACTAATGGCATCTCCAAAGAAATGAAAACTAAAATGAATTATAGTCCTTGCTCAATGGAGAAGTGGTGGTGAGAGCCACTTTGCTTCTGCTTATTTCCTAGTGCTGTATTTTCTTATATGCTCGAAGCAAATAGAACAAACCATACCACGGGTCTAGACACATCAGCACGAATTATTTAATTAAGATATGTCTAGGCCTCTCATTTTTATATTTATTAATTACTATATTTTGGAGAAGGCAATGGCACCCCACTCCAGTACTCTTGCCTGGAAAGTCCCGTGGGTGGAGGAGCCTGGTAGGCTGCAGTCCATGGGGTGGCTAAGAGTTGGACATGACTGAGCGACTTCACTTTCACTTTTCACTTTCATGCATTGGAGAAGAAAATGGCAACCCACTCCAGTGTTCTTGCCTGGAGAATCCCAGGGACAGTGGAGCTTATGGGGTCGCACAGAGTCGGACACGACTGAAGTGACTTAGCAGCAGCAATTACTATATTTGCATTGTTAATCTGAATTGACAAATTATTTTATTTCATACACAGGCTAGCACAGCCAATCTGAACCATGGTATGAGTTGAATTAGAACAGTGAGTTATTCCAATCACAATAATCTAGAAAGAATCCTAAAATGACTGAATCTATAATGGTCAGTGGCTTAGTGGACTGGAAGCCAGGGAGATATTTAGAAGTTCAATGATAATTGATTTTTGCCTTAATATTAACCAAAAAGAGAGAAAAGAGCTAGTAATATCTCATAAATGAAGGGCTCCCCAGTGTCTCTAGTGATAAAGAACCCACCTGCCTATGCAGGAGATGTAAGAGACGTGGGTTCAATCTCTGAGTCAGGAAGATCCCCTAGAGGAGTGCTTGGAAACCCTCTCCAGTATTCTTGCCTGGAGAATCCCATGGACAGAGGAGCATGGAGGGCTGCAGTCCATAGGGTCACAAAGAGTCAGACACAGCATGAGCAAACAATCAGGAAATTATTTAAAGGGAGAGAAGAGAGTAGTTAACATGAGACTGGATTCTTGAGTACCAAATGGGAAGTTCAGTATCTAACATTACTGATTACATAGAAAAACCTCTGTGAGTCATCAGTACTCAAGCATATAGAAGTCTTGTTAGTTGGCACTGCTGCTGCTTCACAGAGCAGAGGGACTGATACTGAAGGGACTGATGTTGGGGGGATTGATGTTGAAGCTGAAACTCCAATACTTTGGCCACCTGATGCGAAGAGCTGACTTATTTGAAAAGACCCTGATGCTGGGAACTGAGAAGGCAATGGCACCACACTCCAGTACTCTTGCCTGGAAAATCCCATGAATGGAGGAGCCTGGTGGGCTGTAGTCCATGGGGTCGCTAAGAGTCGAACACGACTGAGCGACTTCACTTTCACTTTTCATTTTCATGCATTGGAGAAGGAAATGGCAACCCATTCCAGTGTTCTTGCCTGGAGAATCCCGGGGACGGGGGACCTTGGTGGGCTGCCGTCTATGGGGTCGCACAGAGTTGGACACGACTGAGGTGACTTAGAAGCAGCAGCAGCAGCTGGTAAAGATTGAAGACAGGAGGAGAAGGGGACGACAGAGGATGAGATGGTTGGATGGCATCACTGACTCAATGAAGATGAGTTTGAGTAAACTACAGGAGTTGGTAATGGACAGGGAGGCCTGGCGTGTTGCAGTCCATGCGGTCCCAAAGGGTCAGACACAACTGAGTGACTGAACTGAACTGAACTGCTGCTTCACATTTACTTACCATCCAAATTAACCATCTTGAGAGATTGACAGTAATACTAATGTGCCTAGAAGAGACATTGAAAAAAATGCAAACACATTTTGGGACATGTTCTCTAATCTCAAAAAAATTTTAATTTCAAGTAGTTGTATCAAAATGTATAACAAAGTGTATACATAGGACATATACAGAGCACTATACAGAGAGTTGGGCTTCTCTGGTGGCTCAGATAGTAAAAAATCCGCCTGCAGTGCAGGATACCTGGGTTCGATCCCTGGTTTAGGAAGATCCCCTGGAGGAGGGTATGGCAACTCACTCCAATATTCTTACCTGGAGAATCCCATGGACAGAGGAGCCTGGAGGGCTGCATGAGGTTGCAAAGAGTTGAGCATGACTGAGTGGCCAAGCACGCACACAGAGAGTTAAAAATAAAGCAGAGCCTCATTATTATGTTTCTGTAAGCAAGAAAGTCAGAGAGACAACTCATGCAATCAACTCTGCCCATGTTTTAGGTGTCCTTAATAAGGAAAATATTAATTATATACATTTATTTAATTTTCTGTATACTGAACATAAGTGGGGGTGAATGTAGCAATGTACCATCAGTTTAAGAAGGAATGTAACTTGGATGATTAATTTTGTGTCTGACTGTCTCAAGGGATGCACAGTACTCATATTAACTGGATACTATATATTCATGTTTGTACACACATGCCCTCATAATCACATATATTGTTGCAAGTCTCAACACAATAATTTTTTCAGCAAAGTGTTATAAACATGGATTGATAACCATGGAAAGCAGTGCTTACAGGCTAATGCAACTGCTATAACCAGATTTCTAAACCTTGCCTTCCTTCTACTACAGTGAAGTGAGTGAAGTCGCTCAGTTGTGTCCTACTCTTTGCGACCCCATGGACTGTAGCCTACCAGGCTTCTCCGTCCATGGGATTCTCCAGGCAAGAATACTGGAGTGGGTTGCCATTTCCTTCTCCAGGGGCTCTTCCTGACCCAGGGATTGAATCCAGGTCTCTGCCTTGCAGGCAGACGCTTTAACCTCTGAGCCACCAAGGAAACCCAACCTTCTACTATAGAGGCTATAAAAAGTCAGCTGATTTCTTTTGTAGCCTCTTACAGCTTAAGGTGCCAGAGTAGCAACTGTCTCCATAATATGCAAAGGAAGTTTACAATCCAATAATGATAAGGTAAATGATCCAATAAAAATGGCAAAAGATTTGAACAAACACTTCATAAAATAAGACACACAAGTGGCCAATAAACACATATAAAGTTGCTAAAAATCATTAGCCATCTGAGAAATGTATATTAAAACCAGGTGAATATATCACTATACATCTGCTATAATTGATGCTACCATGCATTGGTGAGGTTACAGGTAACTGGAATTTCATGCAATCAGAGATCTTGAGGATAAATATAAGTTAGTTTAACTTTAGATTTCTCATATTTTAAATTGTGTCAAATAAGACCATTAAAATCCAATATGGACTTCAAGGATATTCATTCCCCTGTAAGATTTTTAGTCTGCTTCTGGAGTAGAATACAAATTCAGTAGTAATGTGATAATAATTGTGATAGAGGAAGTATGCACATTTCCACAGCTGCTAGAAGAGTAAAATGCTTTACATTGATGCAACTACAGTAATTGGTTTGTTCTGCTCTGAGTTCAATTTAAAATGGCAATTATTTTTTGACTATGTGATTTAAATCTTTCAAGATATATTACACTAAAAAGGGGGAAACCCTTAGAATTGAAATGTAGACTCACAACTAGTTATGGAGGAGGAAATTAGTGTCCATGCAATAACATTTATTTTTTTTTTAGGTTTTTTGTATTTCCATACAAATCTTGAAATTGTTTGTTCTAGTTCTGTGAAAAATACTGCTGGTAGCTTGATAGGGAAACTCTGTTGTGACTTCAGTCAAGAATGAATCTGAATTTTTAGAATGTATTATAAGAGCATTTGAATATATAAGATTAACCATTTAAAAATGAATTTTAAACTTACAGTTAAACTCTAATTAAAGATACTGAATGAGGTCTCATTCAAAATTGCCAGCTGTGCCACCCTCGAATATAAAAACATCCATCTAAGGCAGCTCCATGTGTTATTACATTAATGTTTTAACAATTACATAATATTATATTGCAAGTAAGACAGTCTAGGTTAAATGATCTCAGCTCAGTAATTCTAATGTTTAAAACTGTTCCAGTCAAGGAATAATGGTTTATTCCTTTTTATCACAAATGATCATCTGCAAATAAATGCAATAGAGATGAAGATTTAGAGATACCTTTGTGCTTTTACAAAGTGATGGAGTCTGCTTGCAATAATTCATGGTGCAGTTTAAAACACCAATATCAGCATTATAATCAAAATTCAATAGGATAAGTATTTGGGGAACTAATAAATTATAAGTGAGGCTCATGATAGTGAAATCACACAAGTTATATCACTTTGACTTAAGCCAGGATAATTAATAAATCATTTAATAATTCAAAAAACATATTGGAACATGTTCATTTTTATGTATTAATATTGGGGATTAGTCCAAGGAATTTTCTTAAATATATTTTACTAAAGAGATTTATTGTTTTTTTTCCTTTTCATTAACTTTTCTTT
>SJYT01081318.1:261911-299630 GCA_006410635.1 Cephalophus harveyi
TTTTTTTTATGACAATGTGACTATCTTCCCATCAGGTTTATCAAAACAAATGAAAAAATTAAGCTGATCTAGAGTTGCCCTATTACTACCAATATTATTTCATATTTATTATATGGAAGGAGACTGATAAGAGCATACCAGCTATTTTTTAAATCTACATTTTAATTTTACTTTCTTTATATGTAGTCTCACATCTTAGGGATGATTTTTAACTCTCATAGTTACTAATGTAATGTTGGCAAAATGATGGGAGAATGGAAGCATACCTAGCATCTTTATAGGAGGCAATGTCAGAGAAACTGGCTTAATGACTATGGGTCTTCTGCCAAGAGAGCCTTCTAAAAAGAAATGGGTATCTTTTTTTTTTTTTTCAATTTTTAAGTTACTTTTTTTTTTTTTTTTTAATTTTATTTTACTTTATTTTACTTTACAATACCGTATTGGTTTTGCCATCTTTTACTAGTTAGAGTTTGTGCATTTATATTGCTCAGTCATGTCCGACTCTTTGTGACCCCATGGACTGTTGTCCACCAGGTTCCTCTGTCCATGAAATTTTCCAGGTAAGAATACTGGAGCAGGTTTTCACTTCTTATTCTAGGTGATCTTCCTGATCCAAGAATTGAAACCACATCTCTTGAGTCTCCTGCATTGCAGGTGAATTCTTTAATGGTGAGTCACTGGGAAAGTCCCTAGTTTAGTTAGAAATAAAAGCAGAACAGTTTGGGTATGGGGGAAGTTTTAATAATTCTATATATTTCTTACTTGTCTTCTAGACACTATGTTATGTATTTCATAGTTGGTCTGATCTCCAACAAAAAATGTTAACTGGTTATCATTATCATCAGTTTAAAGGTAAAGAAATCAAATAGGAAATGTTTAAGCTCTGTGCTAACCAGATGGTGAAAATTTAAAGTGTGATATTTTGCACACACATACACATTTTCAAACACTACTTAGTTTTTCAAAATAATCATATTTTTAAATTTCATATTCAAGGCGTCATATTTGTGCCACATTCCATATGAGAAATAGATTACATCTACTAGGTAAAATCTTGCAGACCCTTTGACACAATAAAACATACTCACAAATTTTCAATAAACCTCATTTGTATTAGTTTCTTAGGGCTGCCATAACAAATTTCAGACTGAATATCTTTAACAATAGAGACTTATTTTCTTACAGTTCTGTAAATGGAGGTCCAAGACCAAAGGTCAGCAGGTTTTTATTTCTTCTGAGGCTTCTTTTCTTAGCTTGAGGATGGCCACTTCCTGTGGTCTTCCCTCTGAACTTGCCTATCTATGTCCAAATATCCTTTTTTTATTCTAAAGATACTAATTATATTGATTAATGACCTCATTTAACCATAACTACTTCTAGTCAAGGCTATGGTTTTTCCAGTAGTCATGTATGGGTGTGAGAGTTGGACTGTGAAGAAGGCTGAGCACCGAAGAATTGATGCTTTTGAAGTGTGGTGTTGGAGAAGACTCTTGAGAGTCCCTTGGACTGCAAGGAGATCCAACCAGTCCATTCTGAAGGAGATCAGCCCTGGGATTTCTTTGGAAGGAATGATGCTAAAGCTGAAACTCCAGTACTTTGGCCACCTCATGCAAAGAGTTGACTCATTGGAAAAGACTCTGATGCTGGGAGGGATTGGGGGCAGGAGGAGAAGGGGACGACAGAGGATGAGAAGGCTGGATGGCATCACTGACTCAATGGACATGAATCTGAGTGAACTCCAGGCGTTGGTGATGGACAGGGAAGTCTGGAGTGCTGTAGTTCATGGGGTCGCAAAGAGTTGGACATGACTGAGCAACTGAATTGAACTGAACTGAACTGAACTTCTATAAAAGGACTTATTGCCAAATTTAATCAAGCTCCAAGCTACTACAGTTTAAGATTTCAATGTATAAACTGGAAGGGACACAATTCAGTGAATATACCATCTCACCAAATCCCCTCTTTATTCCTATATGATTCTTTCCCTTTAATATATCTCAGAATTATTATTTTACACAAGCATAAAGGCAATATGATTAGTATCAAAACAAAGTTTCCAATTAGATGATCTCTTCTTGAAATATGTTTACTATCTTATTAAATACACATATTCAAAGAAAAAAAGCAATGATTGCACTTTCATCAAATTATTAAATATTTTAGATTTATTACCAGTGGAACAGCTATATCAGATCAAAGTTTAGTAAGGACAGAAATTTAACTATTCTGAAACATCTTCAAACTACACATATTGGAAGAAGATGCTGCCTAGGATTCTTTCTATTAAAGGTGTTGTTCACAGCAGGAGTACTAGCATACCTTAGGTACTACTAGAAATGCAAAAACTTGTGCTCTACTACAGTCTTTCTAAATCAGAATCTTCATTTTAACTTTCTCTGAGGTGATTCTTATGTACAATAATCTTTGAAAACCTCTGATCTGAAATATAGCAAATTTTCCCCAAAAGAACCATATATAAGGAATCAAAGGAAATACAAGTGGGAGCAAGATTAGGGGCAAGGGAAAATGATGAAGTTTGTTTTTCCTTTCATCTTTATCTTTCATCTACAGACCTACCCAATTTGTATATGCACATACATCATATCAAATAGTATTGTTTAAAAATGTTTATAATTGTTACATTTGTTGCACTGGAATAAGTACACTGCAATATTCACAGTTTTATGTGTGTTATAACAGCAGCTCATAAATGAATCCCTTGAAATCCTAATACTAAAAATATTTTGCAAGAAGATAAATGATTGTTTGGTCAATAAGTTTGGGCAGGTTGGCATATTATGTCCTCGTATAGGGTGCATTGATTCACAATATGTGGTGGCGGTGGTTTAGTCGTTAAGTCATATCCAACTCTTACAACCCTGTGGACTGTAACCTGAGTCTCCTCTGTCCATGAGATTCTCCAGGCAAGAATTCTGGAGTGGGTTGCCATTTCCTTCTCCATCACAATGTGTATGAGCATATAAAAGACTTTGACCATTTCCGCAATAAAGCAATATACCTAATGTCTGTATCCTAAACTAATTTTACCATGGATACCTTTCATCTAAAATTCTATCAGTATGTGAGAGGATCAGTGTAAGAGATAAGTTTTTATAGACTTTGGTATGCACATATGTATGTGTGTGTGTGTGATTATATCATATATACATATACATAGTGTATACATAGAGAGTAGTAATATATGTACATTATGGAGGAGGGGATGGCAACCCACTCCAGTATTCTTGCCTGGAGAATCCCATGGACAGAGGAGCCTGGCAGGCTATGACTCACAGGGTTACAAAGAGTCAGATATGATTGAAGTGACTCAGTAATGCATATGTATATAAACTTATATATAAAGTAATTATAAATTATATAGAGTTCTATGGTCGGTCTGTGATTTCCAAATTCATAAAACATTAGCACTTTTCTTGCTTGACTTAAGTCCTAACTTAATGTATAAAAATGCACTAACTTCATCAACTACTTTCATTTTAAGAATGCAGAGTTTATCAAGTTTTATCCATGAAAGTGTTGAAAGTGTTTATCGCTCAGTCATGTCTGACTCTTTGTGACCCCATGGACTGTAGCATCTGTCCATGGAATTCTCCAGGCAAGAATACTGGAGTGGGTTGCCATTCCCTTCTCCAGGGTATCTTCCAGATTCAGGATTCGAACCTGGTACTCCCACATTGCAGGCAGATTCTGTACTGTCTGAGCCATCAGGGAAGCCCCAAAGTTTTATCCATGTTACTCTGAAATTCTCTTTGCTCTCATTCTATAATTTTTCTGTCAGAATGATCTTAAATGACTATTTTCTATAATGACATTCTATAATTTCTATAATGATTATTTTTTTTAATTTTATGTAATATTATTTTATATAATTTTTTAAAAAATTTTTGATAATATTTTCTTGGTCTTACAAAGAGGAAAAAGAAAAATTACTGGGAAGCCTAAAACACAGTTTGAAAAATGGATTTCTAATTTTGCATTAATGGACAAAATTATAGCTTTTCATGTAGGCAGAAAAGAGCCTATGTTCAGGTTATAAAGAGCTGTGGCTCAGTGATTTCTTCGCTAGTTCTTAGTTCAGTTCAGTTCAGTTGCTAAGTGGTGTCTAACTCTTTGAAACTCCATGGACTGCAGCATGCCAGGCCACCCTGTCCATCACCACCACCCAGAGTTTACCCAAACTCATGTCCATTGAGTCGGTGATGCCATCCAACCATCTCATCCTGTCGTCCCCTTCTCCCACATTCAATCTTTCTCAACATCAGGGTCTTTTCCAATAGTCGGTTCGTCACATCAGGTGGCCAAAGTATTGGAGTTTCAGCTTCAACATCAGTCCTTCCAATGAACACTCAGGAATGATTTTGCTTAGGATGGACTTATTGGATCTCTTTGCAGTCCAAGGGACTCTCAGGAGTCTTCTCCAACACCACACTTCAAAAGCATCAATTGTTTGGTGCTCAGCTTTCTTTATAGTCCAACTCTCACATCCATACGTGACCACTGGAAAGACCATAGCCTTGACTAGATGGACCTTTGGACTTGGTAAATTCTTGGTAAATTACTATTCATGTACTCAGAAACTAACTATACAATAAAACTGAACAAGAATTCCAATGTTTAGATAAAACCAGATTAACCTACTTTCAAAGTCCCCTCTTTCAAAATTTCACTAAAACTGATCTGAAATCAGAAATTTTAAAAACTTCTTTCAAGTAGTGCCAAAGAATATATGAAGATATATTCTAGTGAGATATATATTTTTAAAGTCTGAATTCTATGTCCCAAAGAAGTATTTAATTTGGGAGAATATAAACCAACTTCATATAAATCTTATGTGATATGTTATTTGTCAAGATTTTTCTTTTTGGAAAAGGGAATTAATTCCCTACAACTTTTAAAGTTACTTGTATTTTGTGTATTAAAATTTCCATTTAAATTTAGACTTGCCACTGAATATCAATGTCTTTGGCATCCATTAATTATAAAATAAAATAAACTTTAGTCATTAACAGTGTATATTTTACTTAAAGGATTTTTACTGTCTCTTATACACATCTAGATGTGTATAAGAGACAGATCTTATTAAATACACATATTCAAAATAAAATAAAATAAACTTTAGTCATTAACAGTGTATATTTTACTTAAAGGATTTTTATCAGAGTGAATTGTTTTTGCATTACTGAAACAAAATTAGCTCAGGGTGTTAAAATGTTTAGTATATTACCTAGCAGCATGTTTAATGTATTTTTTAAAAATTGCATCCATAATCAGAAATCTTTGTTTGTTTGCTTGTTTTGTCTTATGGTCTATTATGTTTTTATTCTTGCAAAACAGATGGGAAATTTCAAAATATTCTAACAATGTAATAACCCGATGAACCAAACCAATATGATGTTGGTCAGATATTAAGAACTTGGATTTTGGATGACCATTAACAAAGACTCATAATCTGATCCCAGAATCATATCTGACTTGTCCTGTTAAAACAATTTTGTGTCTGGTAAGAGATTTAGCTACCGACTTTTCATTCAGGAAGAATATATGTTAGAGATCAGAAATTGAAATTAGCTTTATTGTAGCTGCATCTAAAATAATTTTCTAGTCTCTCGTTTGGAGAGTATTAACAGGAATCAATGTACCTAGGTTTCCCATCTGTCATTTGAGTTCATGATACATCTTCATTCAACATATCCTAAATTTGTAAGGAGAGATACAAAATAATGCAATTATTTACTTTCATTTGTCATTGAGCATTGTATCTGAATTAAGCAAGGTATTTACTAACAAATTTTCATTGCCACTGATTGTATGAAAAGTTTAATCAAAGCTGTTCCTTAGTTATATGTAATCATAAGCTTTCCTTCAAACTTTCTCGGTGACAAGCAATTGTTTTTTTATTTGTTTAAATGTTGATTAGTGTAGGCAGAATCATGTTTTATTTTCTTTTCCCATTTATTTTCTTTTCCAGAGAGAAAAAAATAGAAAAAGAAAAAAGAAAATCTTAGTGAAACAGTTCTCAGGAAAGCCAGTTACAATCTTCACTTTATATACTTTATAAGAGAAGTATATGAACTGAATTTAAATACATATTCTCAAAAAAATGGTGCTGTCAGCATTTTAAAGAAATAATAATGATTGTTAATACATGGCAGGAAAGTGCATTATGAAAAGAACTCTTTGAGGAAGAGGCTTATCCTCAGTTCACATTTCACTAGAAATTGTTAGCTATTTTTCCCAAGGTCTTGAAATAATAAGTAGCTGTGCATAAATTCAAATCCAAGCTAACTCTAGAGCATGCATGTTGTTGGATAATCTATATCAAAATAAGATAAAGTAGAGGTTTATGTAAATGATGCAGTATATATTGATAAAGATCTTCATTTAAAAAAAACTCAGAAAACCCTGACATATAATCAAATAGTAAAAACAGAAAGCAAAAAATAAAATCAATCAACAGCTGTCAATGGTCTTTAAAGGCTAAACGCAAAGCCTCAATACCCAGGCTTATCACTGCTACTCCATAACGTAAGAAAAGAAAACTGAAAAGTATATAAACACAAATAAAAAAAGCCAAAGCTAACTGGATAAGAGAATATGAAATATTTAATGGCATTATATATGAGATTATTTCCTATTTTAGTATGTGGTATTTCATGAAGAGATAAAGAGTACTATAATGTTACAGGCATCAGTATTTGAAGCTAAATCTTAAAAAGTTTGAAAAAGTAGGTGGCAGAAGGATATGAAAGGAAATAGAAAAATATAAGTATCATTAACTTATTCAATATATAATTAATCACTAAATATTTCAAACACTGTTCTAGGGTTTGGGGACTGTGATGCGCAAGACAGAGTGCTTGTCATTAACCTCAGTCTTGAGATGTGACTTATATGGTGATCACTGAGCCTCATGAAGAGATAGTTTATTTGAACCACTCATTATATATAACTACTAAACTCAAAATCCCTTCTAGACTATTAGCTTCAAACAGGGTCCAAAGGCTTCTGAAAAAATGATTACACTTCAGACACCCCAGATGTCCAAGCATTCTGGTATAATCTCAGAAATGTTCAGAAGATTTGCTATTTACAAAATGTGGAAAAAGAATAAAGAATGCCAGTTCAAGTGATCCCAAGAAATAATCTTGGCCAATGTGAGAACATACTGTAATCTTTATCCCTACATCAACGAAATACAACAGAGGGTAGAAATAGTCACCAAAATAGAGCTGAGGATTAGTAATTTTAATTCATTAGAAGTCAAAAAAGAGTAAAACAGAGTTTCATACTTGGTGGAAAGTGCAAAAATTAGGAAATGCTTAGGTATATCAAAAGAAAAAGAGTAGAAGGAAGACTTACAAGAACAAAGAAACTAACTTTTATTAGAAGTTATTTCCCCATTAGCAGGAAGTGGGGAATAAGTAGTTACTCTCATATTTTATTATTGAGGTATAGTTGATTTACAATATTCTATTAGTTTCAGCAGACAACATGATTCAGTATGTCTATAGATTACACTCTATTTGAAGTCATTATAAAATATCACCTTTATTCCCTGTGCTGCACAATATGCACTTATTTATTTTATGAATAGCAGTTTGTACCACTTAATTCTCCACCCCTATATTGCCTCAGCTCTTTGGTCAACACTAGCTTGTTCTCTATATCTGTGAGTATTAGCTGTGCATTTGTCATATAGCTTTTATTATATTACATTATGCTTTTTCTATATTGAATTTGTTAAGAGTGTTAATCATGAAAAAATGTTTAATTTTTTTTTTTGTTAAACACTTTTTCTGCATCTGTTGAGAGGATCATAGGATTTTTATTCTTCACTTTATTAATGTAGTGTTCTTGACATTTTGGGGAATTCAAATTAATTTCAATAATAGATTCTGAGAATTATTAGAAATAAAATTGCTGAACTCAATATATAAAAGTATTGTCACACCAAATGAAATAAATGATTTAATTAAAGGATTACAGAATTTACAGGAGGATTGTAACAATGTAACTTTAACCATATTGTTTAGGACTGTCTCTTTCTAATGATATTAACCAGAATTAAATATTACAATATTAAAATGTTTTCAAAAATTATTACTTGTCTAGACAAGTAAAGGTTTTTACTTGCTGTCTGTTTTTTACTGAAGTTAAACATTAAGAAAATATTTTGAAATCTTTTGTGTTTTTTCAAGTATAAATGTTCTGTTCTTGCTCTTTGCTATTCTTTTCTGCTACTGCTAAGTCGCTTCAGTCGTGTCCGACTCTGTGCGACCCCATAGACAGCAGCCCACCAGGCTCCCCTGTCCCTGGGATTCTCCAGGCAAGAACACTGGAGTGGATTGCCATTTCCTTCTCCAATGCAGGAAAGTGAAAAGTGAAAGTGAAGTCGCTCAGTCGTGTCCGACCCTCAGCGACCCCACGGACTGCAGCCTTCCAGGCTACTCTGGCCATGGGATTTTCCAGGCAAGAGTACTGGAGTGGGATGCCATTGCCTTCTCTGATTCTTTTCTAGTTCAGCCTATAGAAGGGTCTTTATCAATGGATATTTAAAATTGCATGTTAAAATATCAGTCCATTTTTGTACTTATATCAAATATTTTCACCTAAATTTGTTTAGGTTTTTTTCACTTGTAAGCTTGTTGTGGTTCCATGCTTTTTTTTTTTTCCAACAGATACTTTTATGGTTTTATAGCAACAAATCTGTCAATATTTTACTTTGAGATTGATTTTACACTTAAGCAAAAATATGTCTAAATTCATCACACATATTCTAATTTTAACAATTTTACCTGTATTTTGTATGTGCTTGCATATGTGTGCATGTTTTGGGCTGATGATTTAGATATCTATTTCTCTTTCAAATTATTAAATCACTTGTTCAATAATTACTCTCTTACATGTTAAAATTTTACATGAAATAAGATTTATTTCTGGGGTATTAAGCCAAGCAATAATATTTACTATTATTATGACCTGACCACATAATATTATCAGTAGTTTTCAAGGAGAAGTTGTTTTAATAACCTTCTGTTACATAACATCAGGCAGCACAGTTTAAAAATATTCTACCGAAGGATGTTCATTAATCTTCTTAGTAATACAGAGTCATTTCTGTTTAGTTTCACTCATGCTAAAACCAAATCAGAGCAATATGACACCTGAAAAATCATTCTGGAATCCATCAGCTGGCTTTCTTTTACCACATGTTATCAATCCGTAGACAGAAAGGACCCTGCATATTTTGTTTTTGTTCCCTTGCCATCCCAAGTTAAGCTAAGTGAATATAGAGAAAGAAATATCAAAGGTGATAGTTTAAGAGAAAAAAATGCAAATCTACATTATACATGTATTATATATTTATACATTTAATAAATTTATATATTTAGAAAGATATACATTTATTTGTTCATGTTATTGTGCCATATATTTGTTATATATAATTATATTATATTGTTTTAAAAGTCATATAGCATTTATATTATTCCATATGAATGAAATACATACATATGTTTATATATATACATATAGAATCTCTAACACCCTCTTTTCCTCCTTTCTCTTATTTTTAATTAATTAGTATTTTATATGAATATATTTTCACGGCAAAAGCTGATATTTAATTCAAAAAGACAACATAAGAAAAACTGTAGGGGAAAATGTTACTTCTTTTTCTATTTCCACCAGATATAACAAATATTACAACCTACAAAATCAGAAAGAGAAACCTAGGATGAGTGATAAATGGTTTCTTCCCCCTACCACTGCAAATACATAGCAAAAAGAATCATTTTAAAGCACTGCACAAAAGTGATTTTTTTTCCCAATTGTGAGATTTTGATATACTCATTTATATTTTAAATTAATCTTTTGTCATCCTACCTTTCTGCAGTATTCCGGCAATCCGATCACCTCTTCTCTTTTGACACTTCCCTGATTGTAAGGGTTTGGCACCTCTTGTGTTCTTTGGCACCACATACAGTATTTTAAGTACGGTCTCAGTTGTGCCATTGATAGAAGGGTCAACACTCTCTAGCATCATAACATAATGTCTCTGTGTACCCTGGGGTGTATTTCTTTACTCATATTGTTTCCTTGATTTTTTTAACAGAGTTGATGTGTTTTCTTAGGGTTCATCTATCTCAAAACAATTTAAAATGCCTCACAAAACCCCACTACCTTGGAAAGAATGTATTTATGTTTTCTTTGGCTCAGAGTGAATAACTCAGGTAGTACCATGTCCCTGAGGCATTGTTCTTTAGGTTCTTTCTGTTTAAAGAAAATACACTTAGGTCAAACACTGAAAAAGAAACTATGTTTAGACAGCAGTGAGAATTTGTGGAAAATTGCTTGGCAAGCACACTTTCTTAGCAAAATTCTCTTGCTGAATTTAAGAACCTTAAAGCTTAAGGAGTCCATAGCCTTATGCTATTTAAAACTACAGATAATTTTTAATTAATATTAAAAAAAACAAAGCCTTTGATTAATGAAAAGAAATATATTGTTTGATTTTCCACCTGTGTCAATAGTACTTGTCCAAGACGAAAATGAAAGATTGTTTCATTCCTGTGACAGTCTTATGGGCTAAGCATGTGTTACATGCCTGGTGTTCACTTCTGTGTCTGGAGCATAAGAATGCATTAACATGCAGGACTTGAGAGACTATTTCTTTTATTTTTTGCCTATACACTTTTGTAAACACACAATCATAAATGTATATTTATATAGAATAGTGGAGTTTCACAAGTCACTGTAAATTGCTTTATGATAAATTGAGGTAAGTTGGAAACATATTCCCTAGTTTTCCATTTCCTGTACGTTTCTGGGTTATGTTTGGTCACAGGAGAAATCTGTGCTAGATTTAGAAGTTGGAAGCAAAGCAGTAGCCAGTACCCTAGTGATCTGCACAGAGCTACAGGCATTATTGCAGTCCATACACATTGTTGATAGCCAATTCAGAGGGAAGACACCTATGTTTTAAATCCTTCTACTCTGCTATTTGGAGTCCTGGATTTTGCATTAAGAAAAATGTTTACTCAAAGCCACAGATTGGGTTTCTGGTTGTTTAGTACCTTATGTTATTAAAATGTTTAGAATGCCTGTTCTTGTTTTGCAATATCAAGTTAAGTAAGATTCTACAAACACTGGAAGAATCCTTCAAAGAAGAGGACAAAAGTGAAAAGAAAAAAAAAAAGAAAATATAAGCAAATGAGAAATACCTAGCTTATTCAAACTCATGTCCATCTAGTCGGTGATGCCATCCAACCATCTCATCCTCTGTCATCCCCTTCTCCCTCTGCCATCAATCTTTCCCAGCATCAGGGGCTTTTCAAATGAGGTCAGTTCTTCACATCAGGTGTCCAAAGTATTGGAGCTTGAGCTTCCAATGAACACCCAGGATTTATCTCCTTTAGGGTGGACTGGATAGATCTCCTTGCAGTCCAAGGGACTCTTAAGAGTCTTCTCCAACACCACAGTTCAAAAGCATCAATTCTTCGGTGCTCAGCTTTCTTTATAGTACAACTCTCACATCCATACATGACTACAGGAAAAACCAATGGACCTTTGTTGGCAAAGTAATGTCTCTGCTTTTTAATATGCTGTCTCGGTTGGTCTTAACTTTTCTTCCAAGGAACAAATGTCTTTTAATTTCATGCCTGCAATTACCATCTGCAGTGATTTTGAAGTGCCCAAAAATAAAGTCTCTCACTATTTTCATTGTTTCCCCATCTATTTGCCATGAAGTAATGGGACCAGGTTCCAAACAGGAAAAGGATTACATCAAGCTGTTTACTGTCACCCTGCTTATTTAACTTATATGCAGTTAACTTATTTAACTTATTTAACTTTAGTTCTTCGCTTTCTGCCATAAGAGTGGTGTCATCTGCATATCTGAGGTTATTGATATTTCTTCCAGCAATCTTGATTTCAGCTTGTGCTTCATCCAGCCTAGCGTTTCTCATGATGTACTCTGCATAATAAGTTAAATAAGCAGGGTAATAATATACAGCCTTGACGTATTCCTTTTCCTATTTGGAACAAGTCTGTTGTTGAATGTCCAGTTCTAACTGTTGCTTCTTGACCTGCATACAGATTTCTCAGGAGGCAGGTCAGGTGGTCTGGTAGTCTCATCTCTTTAAAAATTTCCCATGGTTTGTTGTGATTCACGCAGTAATATTAAAAAATAAAATAATACCATGAAAATTTTTATTTGGTATTATATATTCTTTAAAGACAATTTAGACATAATAATCACTTATTAACTATGCAATTTAAATTTATAATATAAATATCCAAAGCTAACATAATAAAATAAAATTATAAAAAATGTTTTCCAGTGTATTTCACAAAAATTATTAACATGCTTTGCTTCATTTGAACCTAAAAATTAGCCAGAAAAGTGTGCAAAATGAAAGCTCTGACAAAGTCTATTATCCACATTGTCTCAAATTCAGCAAATCAAATTTCAAATATTTCATGAAGTACAAATGTATATATTAGTATAAAACTGAATGAAGAAATAGCTACACAAGTATCCTAAAGGAGAAATAATAAATATTTAATAGTGAAACATTGACCAAGACTTTACTCAAAGCTTAATTTTTCTGTATATAAAGTGAGATAAAACAACCCCCTATATATATATATATAAATTTAAATTTTTATGGCATTTTAAAAACTTATTCAGGTTTTATGTCTAAGCTTTCCCTTTGCAAAATTCTAAGCACTTGACTTCTCACCATTTTCTTGACATTTGAATTATTTTTCAAAAAAAAAAGCTTGTATTTTGCCAATTGAAAGCCATTTTTTCCTGTCAAATGGGGGAAAAATTGTAACTAAAGACAATTTGAAGAGCAAACAGGAATAGAATATATATTTTCTACTCTTTACAGATAAATCCAGTATGATCCTCTTGCACATACTTTATTTCTCTCACATACTGACCTTAGGGAAATCCCCCATTTTATTTTGTCCATTTCAACCAAGGCAGGGTGGGGGGAAATATTATACATCCTCAATTCCAGGATTACATGAAACACAGTGACTACATTGTTTATATCCGTCTTTCCAATTTATTCCTAATATTATCCACGATCTTGTTTTATTTCTTACAATTTGATTTATTTAAATATGTGTATTTTGCACAGCATTGTTGTTTATTGTGTTCTTTGAAGTGTTTAAATGGAATGTAATTTTAACTTCTGAAATATACAATTATAGAGACTTAAGAAATCTTAGCTTTCTTAAGCAAATCTGCCCTGTTTTTTGAGAAAACCCATTGAATATGCTAATTGTTTAAGTTCTTAATGTAATGTTAATAAATGTGGATTTAATCTTAAAACGTTATTTATAACTACATTAAAATAGACATCTACATTTCAGAAGCTGTGAGATACATTAAATCTAACTCAACAAATAATAAGCATCAAGGATATACCTGGCACCATGCTAGTTACCAAATATACAGAGACACTTATATTATGATGACATCATCAGACCTTTCTACTCAAACAAAGGTTCACCCTGAGTTATTATTTTTATATCTGGGAGTTAAGTATATGAAAGATTAATTTTGTCTTGATGGATACTGGTGGTCAAGTAACTCTCTGAAGTGAAGAAGTGAAGTGAAGTGAAGTCACTCAGTCGTGTCCAAATTTTTGCAACCCCTTGGACTATAGCCTACCAGGCTCCTCCATCCATGGGATTTTCCAGGCAAGAGTACAGGAGTGGGTTGCCATTTCTTTCTCCAGGGGATCTTCCCAACCCAGGGATTGAACCCACGTCTCCCACATTGTAGGCAGACGCTTTACCGTCTGAGCTACCAAGAAAGGGAAGTATCCATACTTTTGGCAATATGTACTCCAGTAGACCGGGCTTCCCAGGTGGTGCTAGTGATGAAGAACTTGCCTGACAATGCNTTCCCAACCCAGGGATTGAACCCACGTCTCCCACATTGTAGGCAGACGCTTTACCGTCTGAGCTACCAAGAAAGGGAAGTATCCATACTTTTGGCAATATGTACTCCAGTAGACCGGGCTTCCCAGGTGGTGCTAGTGATGAAGAACTTGCCTGACAATGCAGGAGACATAAGAGATGCCAGTTCTATTCTTGGGTTGGAAAGATCCCCATGAAGGAGGGCATGGCAAACCACTCCAGTATTCTTGCCTTGAGAATCCTATGGACAGAGAAGCCTGGTGGGCTACAGTCCATGGGGTTGGACGAAGAGTTGGACATGACTAAAGTGACTTAGCACATGCGCACACGCTCTGATAGACTCCTGGAGTAGCACCTGGAGGACATTGATCCTTAGGCAAGTTATTTAACACTTTTGTGCTTAGGATGCATCATCTAGATGATAGGGCTATTCCAAATGAATATTCCATGAACAACATTTTGCACTGGATCTCTCTCCATTACTAAAAGAATGAGTAGTTTCCTTAGCACCAAACAAGCAGATTCTTGCACTGATTCACAAGAAACATGTTCAGTAATGTTAATCTAGCTTAATCAATTGATTTCTCTTCAGTAACTTTTAATTTTAGGAAATAGTTGGGTTAAAACTTGTTTTTTTTCTATGGATAAGCATAGAGAATCCTATAAAAGGACACATCATGTCTAATTTTATATTTTTCCCTGAAACATGCATATTTTTTTTAGTGTGATGTGTTACCATTTAGACTTCATGATAGGCAGGTGATAATTGGTCAAGTTTTACACAGGACAATGCTTTCAAAAAGTTTATGATATAAAGAGAAACTAAAATACATTGAAGGATGAAATGTGTTATACAAGTTTTAAAATTCATTTCATAGCTTCTTCTAGCATGTTTTGTTATTTTCACACTTTTTGTTTAATCCTCTCATTGAAGTACCCAATGGTGCAGAAAACTGTAACTGTTAGATAAGTAAGTTTTAAGGAACGGTGCCATGTATTTTTTTAATGAAACAAAAATAGAAGGCTTTTTTTTTTTTTCACAAATAAATTTGCAATCTCTGGAGATATTTTATCTCATTTTCTTCATTTTATCTCATCTTCAGATAATTCTGCCAATAATGAGTTATGTTGTACAGTTTTATGCCTTTTACAGATAAATATGGAATTATATAAATTGTTAACCCATGGTGCTCATGTCAAAATAGATACACCATTCCATGTATTGCTCTTTGAAAATCAGTTCTTTAAAATTGTCCATTATCTTCATTAGAGAACATACATTTTAAGGTATATGCCAGACTTTTTCCAAACTGTATGAAAAGATGCTCAACTTTTACACTGAAAGAAAAAGTTAATTGAAACATTATAAATATTGTCAAAAAATTTTCTTCTTTTAGGTATAATATATGAAAGAGCCAACTACTAGGCAAGACCATAGGATTCTTGTTATAGAATAACTAGTTGATTCCTTTGGAAACATTTCTTTTCTTTTTCATTCAGTTGAGTGTATACAGTAATTATTTGGTAAATGTTTATATTTCAAAATGATTACTACACTAAGTGTAGTTAACATTCATTGCTACATAATTATAATTTTTCCATGATAAATTTAAGATCTACTCTATTAGCATCTTTCAAATATATAATATAGTATTGTTAGCTATAGTCAGGATTCTGTGTACTAAATCCACAGGATAACTAGAATCTTGTACTTTTGACCATCTTCATCCATTTCACTTGATTCTCCCAATGTCTTAACTTCAGAATCCAGTGTCTTTATCTAAACTGCTACACAAAGAGAGTTCTACACAAACTTGTAAAGTTAAAGACTAGGTTACTGAAACCCCTCCCAATTCATTATCAGAACTCATACTAATGACAATCATCAAGCTTTTTTAAAAAGTTTGGAAGCAAGTTCAGTTCAGTTCAATTGCTCAGTCGTATCCGACTCTTTGCGATCCCATGAACTGCAGCATGCCAGGCTTCCCTGTCCATCACCAACTCCCAGAGCTTGCTCAAACTCATCGAGCCAGTGATGCCATCCAACCATCTCATCCTCTGTTGTCCCCTTCTCTTCCTGCCTTCAGTCTTCCCCAGCATAAGGGTCTTTTCCAATGAGTCATCTCTTTGCATCAGATGGCCAAAGTAATGGAGATTCAGATTCAGTCCTTCCAATGAATATTCAGGCCTTATTTCCCTTAGGATTGGCTAGCCTGATCTCCTTGCAGTCCAAGAGTCTTCCCCAGCATAAGGGTCTTTTCCAATGAGTCATCTCTTTGCATCAGATGGCCAAAGTAATGGAGATTCAGATTCAGTCCTTCCAATGAATATTCAGGCCTTATTTCCCTTAGGATTGGCTAGCCTGATCTCCTTGCAGTCCAAGGGACTCTCAAGAGTCTTCTCCAATACCACAGTTCAAAAGCATCAATTCTTCGGCACTCAACTTTCTTTATGGTCCATCTCTCACATCCCTACACGACTACTGGGAAAACCATAGCTTTGACTAGACAGACCTTTATCAGCATAGTAATGTCTCTGTTTTTTAATATGCTGTCTAGATTAGTCATAACTTTTCTTTCAAGGAACAAGTGTCTTTAAATTTCATGCCTGAAGTCACCATCTGCAGTGACTTTGGAGCCCAAGAAACCAAAGACTGTTCATTGTTTCCATTGTTTCCTCATCTTTTTGCCATTAAGTGATGGGACCAGATGCCATGATCTTCATTTTCTGAATGTTGAGTTTTAAACCAGCTTTTTCACTCTCCTCTTTCACTTTTCTCAAGATGCTCTTTAGTTTCTCTTCACTTTCTGCCGTAAGGGTAGTGTTATCTGCATAACTGAGGTTATTGATATTCTCCCAGCAATCTTGATTCCAGCTTGGAATTCATCCAGCCCAGCATTTTGCTTGATGTATTTTGCAAATAAGTTAAATAGGTAGGGGGACAGAATATAGCCTTGATGTACTCCTTTCTCAATTTGAAACCAGTCCATTGTTCCATATCAGGTTCTAACTGCTACTTCTTGACCTGAATACAGATTTAACAGGAGGCACGTAAGGTGGTCTGGTATTTCCATCTCTAAGAATTTTCCACAGTTTATTGTGATCCACACAGTTAAAGGCTTTAGCATAGTCAATGAAGCAGAAGTAAATATTTTTCTGGAATTCTCTTACTTTTTATGTGATCCAATGGATGTTGCCAATTTGATCTCTGGTTCCTCTGCCTTTTCTAAGTACAGCTTGAAGGGTATACAAATATTGAAAATCATTGTATATTTAGTATTGTCTGGACATTGAGAAAGGGAAAATACGATTAGTAAAGATGTCAATGGAATAGAGATAGCCAGGAAATGTAGGGTCTACAGGCTGTTTTAATAGTGTTCTGTCTTCACCTTACAGTAAATATAAGTTCAGAAATTTCAAATTGCATAGGTAGGAATGAGGGCAGAGCAAATTGGTACAGAAGGTTTGCATTTTATCCAGATTATATTGGCTGTCTAAAGAAGGATTTCAGTTCAGTTCAGTCGCTCAGTCGTGTCCGACTCTTTGCGACCCCATGAATCGCAGCACGCCAGGCCTCTCTGTTCATCACCAACTCCCGGAGTTCACTCAGACTCACATCCATTGAGTTCATGATGCCATCCAGCCATCTCATCCTCGGTCATCCCCTTCTCCTCCTGCCCCCAGTCCCTCCCAGCATCAGAGTCTTTTCCAATGAGTCAACTCTTCGCATGAGGTGGCCAAAGTACTGAAGTTTCAGCTTTAGCATCATTCCTTCCAAAGAAATCCCAGGGTTGATCTCCTTCAGAATGGACTGGTTGGATCTCCTTGTAGTCCAAGGGACTCTCAAGAGGGTTCTCCAACACCGCAGTTCAAAAGCATCAATTCTTCAGTGCTCAGCCTTCTTCACAGTCCAACTCTCACATCCATACATGACCACAGGAAAAGCCATAACCTTGACTAGACAGACCTTAGTTGGCAAAGTAAAGTCTCTACTTTTGAATATACTATCTAGGTTGGTCATAACTTTTCTTCCAAGGAGTAAGCATTTAGAAGGATTTAGAGAAGAGTAAAAGAGATTGCCAAGCTTCTATGGTAGCTCAGCTGGTAAAGAATCCACCTGCAATGCAGAAGACCCCAGTTCGATTCCTAGGTCAGGAAGATGCCCTTGAGAAGGGATAAGCTACCCATTCCAGTATTCTTGGGCTTCCCTGGTGGCTCAGTTGGTAAAGAATCTGCCTGCAAGGCAGGAGACCTGGGTTCAATGCCTGGGTTGGGAAGATCCCTGGAAGGGGACATGGCAACCCACTCCAGTATTCTTGCCTGCACAATCTCTATGGACAGAGGATCCTGACAGACTACAGTCTGTGGGGTCGCAAAGCATCAGACATGATGGAGCAACTAAGCATAGCACAGCGTGAAAGATATTGCTGCTGCAACAGATGAAGAAAAAACGGTGCTTTGGGCTGGGTGGTGACTAGGTGATAAATGTCTCTCAAATCAGTTTGTCTAAAATGTCTCAAATTGAGAGACATTTAGAAGGGAATATCTATGGGAAATCCAAGATGTTAGTGTCTATGATGACTCCTGGATTTTCAATTTATATAACCAGATAAATGACAGAGTATGGAAGCAATGTAGATTTGGATAGAAAGAAGGTTAATTCAATCTTGCTTCATTAGTAATAGGTGGTTTTAAGTTATTCCAAGAAATAATGCCAAATATGGTCCAATCAGTAGCCATTAAGCTATTTAAATAAAATGAAAAAATTCAGTTTCACCCCATTTCAAATGCTCAATAACCACATGTATCTACTTGCTACTATTTTGGCCAGTAAAGATATAGAACAATTCAATGATAATGGAATATTTTGTGGAGCTGGACTGATCTAAATTAAACTTCAGTTTGTGATTTGTTCATAGAGAACTGTAAATAAAAAGACTAGATGAAGAATAACAGGCGAGGCTGAAACTTGCAGAATGTCATCTTTCAATAGAAGTAAAATAGTTACGAAGGCCAGGAATAGTCTACATCATAAATCCAAGAAGAGAAATCTTCAAAATATAGGGATTTGTGAACAGGTTGACACCACCCTTATGGCAGAAAGTGAAGAACTAAAAAGCTTCTTCATGAAAGTGAAGAGCTTCATGAAAGTGAAAGAGGAGAGTGAAAAAGTTGGCTTAAAGCTCAACATTCAGAAAACTAAGATCACAGCATCTGGTCCCATCACTTCATGGCAAATAGATGGGGAAAGAGTGACAGACTTTATTTTGGGGGGCTCCAAAATCACTGCAGATTGTGACTGCAGCCATGAAATTAAAAGACGCTTACTCCCTGGAAGGAAAGTTATGACCAACCTAGACAGCATAATAAAAAGCAGGGACATTACTTTGCCAACAAAGGTCCATCTAGTCAAGGCTATGCTTTTTCCAGTAGCCATGTATGGATGTGAGAGTTGGACTATAGAGAAAGCTGAGCACCAAAGAATTGATGCTTTTGAACTGTGGTGTTGGAGAAGATTGTCTTCTCAAGAGTCTTGAGAAGACTCAAGTCCCTTGAATTGCAAGGAAATCCAGCCAGTCCATCCTAAAGAGATCAGTCCTGAGTATTAATTGGAAGGAATGATGTTGAAGCTGAAATTCCAATACTTTGGCCACCTGATGTGAAGAGCTGACTCATTTGAAAAGACCCTGATGCTGGGAAAGATTGAAAGCAGGAAGAGAAAGGAACAACAGAGATGAGATGGCTGGATGGCTCCACCAACTCAATGGACATGAGCTTGGGTAAACTCTAGGAGTTGGTGATGGACAGAGAGACCTGGCGTGCTGCAGTCCTGGGGTCACAAAGAGTTGAATATGACTGAGCAACTGAACTGAACTGAACTGAACTGATCAGTTTGAGGGCTTTTGAGAAGCTAAGTAAGATGAGAACATCAAAATAGCCACTGGGGTTGGAAACAGAGACCTGTGCAAAAGTTAGTGAGACTTCCTATTTTCAGAAGCATGTTACAGTGTAATCTAGAAGGGAGTGGCTTAAAGATCTAATGAGCATTAATTATGGACTTGTAGTTGTGAAAAGGAGAGAGATTGCAGTAGTTTCAAGATCATGAAAGGTTAAGTAGATTGATCTATCTGTCCGTCTGTCTAACTACGATTTAGATGGAGAAATATACCATGTTCACAGATTGGAAGAATCAATATAGTGTAAATGAGTATACTACTCAAAGCAATCTACAGATTCAATGCAATCCCTATCAAGCTACCAATGGTATTTTTTACAGAGCTCAAACAAATAATTTCACAATTTGTATGGAAATACAAAATACCTCGAATAGCCAAAGCAATCTTGAGAAAGAAGAATGGAACTAGAGGAATCAACCTGCCTGTCTTCAGGCTCTACTACAAAGCCACAGTCATCAAGACAGTATGGTACTGGCACAAAGACAGAAATATAGATCAATGGAACAAAATAGAAAGCCCAGAGATAGATCCACACACCTATGGACACCTTATCTTTGACAAAGAAGGTAAGAATATACAATGGAGTAAAGACAATCTCTTTAACAAGTGGTGCTGGGAAAACTGGTCAACCACTTCTAAAAGAATGAAACTAGATTGCTTTCTAACACCATACACAAAAATAAACTCAAAATGAATTAAAGATCTAAACATAAGACCAGATACTATAAAATTCCTAGAGGAGAACATAGGCAAAACACTCTCCAACATAAATCACAGCAGAATCTTCTATGACCCACCTCACAGAATATTGGAAATAAAAGCAAAAATAAACAAATGGGACCTAATTAAAATTAAAAGCTTCTGCATAACAAAGGAACCTGTAAGCAAGGTGAAAAGACAGCCTTCAAAATGGGAGAAAATAATAGTAAATGAAGCAACTGAAAAACAACTAATCTAAAAAATATACAAGCAACACCTGCAGCTCAATTCCAGAAAAATAAACGACCCAATCAAAAAATGGGCCAAAGAACTAAACAGACATTTCTCCAAAGAAGACATACGCATGGCTAACAAACACGTGAAAAGATGCTCAACATCACTCATTATCAAAGAAATGCGAATCAAAACTACAGTGAGGTACCATTTCACGCCAGTCAGAATGGCTGCGATCCAAAAGTCTATAAGCAATAAATGCCGGAAAGGGTGTGGAGAAAAGAGAACCCTCTTACACTGTTGGTGGGAATGCAAACTAGTACAGCCACTATGGAGAACAGTGTGGAGATTCCTTAAAAAACTGGAAATAGAACTGCCTCATGACCCAGTAATCCCACTGCTGGGCATACACACTGAGAAAAGAACTAAAAGAGACACGTGTACTCCAATGTTCATTGCAGCACAGTTTATAATAGCTATGACAAGGAAGCAACCTAGATGTCCATCAGCAGATGAATGGCTAAGAAAGCTGTGGTACATATACACAATGGAGTAATACTCAATCATTGAAAAGAATACATTTGAATCAATTCTAATGAGGTGGATGAAACCGGAGCTTATTATACAGAGTTAAGTAAGCCAGAAAGAAAAACACCAATACAGTATAAAGTGAAAATGAAGTTGCTCAGTCATATCCAACTCTTTATGACCCCATGCACTGTAGCCTACCAGGCTTCTCAGTCCATGGAATTTTCCAGGCAAGAGTACTGGAGTAGGTTGCCATTTCCTTCTCCAGGGGATCTTCCCAACCCAGGGATTGAACCCAGGTCTCCTGCACTGCAGGCAGACGCTTTACCATCTGAGCCACCAGGGATACTAACTCTTATACATGGAATTTAGAAAGATGGGAACTATAACCCTGTATGTGAAACAGCAAAAGAGACACAGGTGTCTAGAACAGTCTTTTGGACTCTGTGGGAGAGGGAGAGGGTGGGATGATTTGGGGGAATGGCATTGAAACATGTATAATATCATATAAGAAATGAATCGCCAGTCCAGGTTTGATACAGGGTGCTTGGAGTTGGTGCACTGGGATGACTTGGAGGGATGGTACGGGGAGGGAGAGGGGAGGGGGGTTCAGGATGGGGAACACGTGTACGCCCAAGGTGGATTCATGTTGATGTGGGGCAGAACCAATACAATATTGTAATTAGCATCTAATTAAAATAAATTAAATTAAAAAAATAAAATAAAAAATTTTAGAAAGACAACTTGAAGATGAATTATCTTGTTGAAAGGAAAGGGAGAGAAATATATAAGAGGAAAGGCACTGTTTCCACTGTTTCCCCATCTATTTCCCATGAAGTGATGGGACCAGATGCCATGATCTTCGTTTTCTGAATGTTGAGCTTTAAGCCAACTTTTTCACTCTCCTCTTTCACTTTCATCAAGAGGCCTTTTATTGATTTTTTAAAATTTTGAACATCTAATTTATAAACACACATAAAATATATTTTATTTATATGTGTTTCTGTTTTTATACTTGTCTGTTGCTTATATCTGTTCTTCTATAACAGCTTCAGTGAAATGAGGCAATGAAGTTTCGTTAAACCATTCAAGACTCCTCTGTATGTCTCCCACATGGCAGTAACCTACCACATGTTCACCCCTTTCCCTCTTCAAGGGAATGGAACATTGTTAATGAATTAGATTTAATAACTATGTGGTCAGATTTATATTTGAAGTATTTCTTCCTCAGTTAAGTAGAGAAAAATTCTAAGCCAAAGAAAGACAAGTTAGGGAGGATAGGAGAAGGAGACTGCAATAAGCCAGAAGAGAAATGGCAACAGTTGGTGTTATCTGGGATAAGAATGAGGAATGTCAAGACAATGAACAGCAATAACAAAATCAGGATGCTATACAGAATTACTTAGAACGTAAAAAATGTCAGTGGCTTCCTGACTGTGTTGCTTTTTAATATTTTAGTCTAAGATTTAGTATCAATAGCAGGATTACAGTATGTATTAGCTCTGCCTAGTGTTTGTATACATAGATATATTAGAGATATATAGTATATGTCCAGATATTGAATAGATATAGATTATATGCATATTTACAACTAATTCATATGTATATTTGCATCAAAATTTACCAAATTCTAATCTTATAAGGGTTCAGTCTTTTTTATTTTTTGCCTTTATTCTGTTTCCATTTTTCAGATTTAGTCAAAGAACCAGGTAGACAGATTTCTTTTTTTTTTTTTTAATTAATTAAATAATTTATTTAGCTGATGGACATCTAGGTTGTTTCCATGTTCTGGCTATTATAAACAGTGCTGCGATGAACATTGGGGTACATGTGTCTCTTTCAATTCTGGTTTCCTCGGTGTGTATGCCCAGCAGTGGGATTGCTGGGTCATAAGGCAGATCTATTTGCAGTTTTTTAAGGAATCTCCACACAGTTCTCCATAGTGGCTGTACTAGTTTGCATTCCCACCAGCAGTGTAAGAGGGTTCCCTTTTCTCCACACCCTCTCCAGCATTTATTGCTTGTAGATTTTTGGATCGCAGCCATTCTGACTGGTGTGAAATGATACCTCATTGTGGTCTTGATTTGCATTTCCCTGATAATGAGTGATGTTGAGCATCTTTTCATGTGTTTGTTAGCCATCTGTATGTCTTCTTTGGAAAAATGTCTGTTTAGTTCTTTGGCCCATTTTTTGATTGGGTCATTTATTTTTCTGGAGTTGAGCTGCATAAGTTGCTTGTATATTTTTGAGATCAGTTGTTTGTCAGTTGCTTCATAAGTACAAAGCATTTTAGAATCTTGGAGTGGTTTGCCCAGTTAGTGGTTTATAGAGGTGAAGTATTGTGTTTGCATTTATTATATTTTAGAACATATTAAGATAAAAATTATAGTTAAAATAGAAAATCAAGAATATTTAAAAATGATGAGAATGTAACCATTTAAAATGTATACAGAGGTCTCAGTATATTATGTTTTCAATGCTGTCACAGAATTTCCATGCTTCCCTAAGGCTTCATAGGACTTAAATTATTTCTGTGATCTCTATATGCTCTGATAATCATAAAGCTCAGTCATGATTCTTTGTTCAACTTTGGATTCACACATACAATTGTCTCCATCTGACTGAATGTTATTATTAGAACAATCAAAATTTGCTCAAAATACTACAAATGGAACCAATCATGTTCACAATATGTGTTCTTTCTATATATTTGTTCATTTTAGCTGCTGTGCTCAGAATATAACTAGTCATCAAGCCCAGAATCTTGAGTATTATTCTGAATTCCACATGCATCTTTACTCCACTATTTTACTCAAAGGTTCTGATTCACTTACAATTTCCATTTTATGTTACTCTTGGTCTACTCCACTCCACTTGGCAATATTCCCTTTAATAACAAAGGACATTGCAAGCTCAGTTCAAAGTTTATGTAAAATGCATTTCTACTTTTTTGGCTATCTTTCTTTATAGTCATACATGCTGTAAAAGCACTCGCAGCCTCCAGAATGCTTTGAATATCCTGTGCCCAGAAATGGAGTTTATCCTGTGTACTCTCATCTCCTACATTGCATTAATAGACTAGTTGTAATGTTTGGGGGAATTATTTAGGGAAATAACTCCCATGGTAGTTCTGAACTGAAAACATCTCACAGTTGCTTGAACAGTGTCAGATAATTCCCCCTAGCTACAACTTCTGAAATTTTGTTCAATAATCACTGCATGCCCCCTGCATTTAGCTTTCATTTTTTTCTTCATATTTTAGCTCAGAAATTCCAAAACTTATATTTGTACTGGTCAAGAATAGAGTTATAATTGGGGAAAAATCCTTCAACTACACTAAGAGGATCATTGATTAGCATACCTCATAAAAGCATGTAGGAAACTAACCAATGTCCCTATTAGAAGCAAGGCTTCTCTACTCTGCTTCCATTTTTCTTTTGTCTTTATTTTCCTGTCATATCACCTAATTCTCCAACCATGATAAAGATACTCTGCATGGTTGTGGGAACACTTTTCCTGAACTCTAATTTATGTTGGAAGAGCATTAGAAAAAGATTGTTTTCTATCATCCATACTTAGAAATATACTGGGTAAGTCTTTGATCACCTGACTTAATCTTATTCTTATAATCATAAGCAAAACAGGGTTCTGTGTGTAAGTTGTGTAACCAGAAGAATGAGTAGAAAGGCAGACACAATGTTCAGCAACTGTGGTATTTATAATAAATATATTTTATTTCAAAAATACGTTCATCATGTTTTATGATAATTTTAATTTTGAATATTATGTTTAGTCAACACATATTTAGAAAATCTGTTGTATTTGATTCTTCCATTTAGTCTACAAACAGAAAGGAAAAATAACCCTATTCTTCTGCTTCTTGGTACATGTAGTCCTACTGCTTCAGGAAACAGCAGAAAAAATACAATATTAGCATATTCTTTCTTGTTCTTCCCACAGTGACCAGAGATAAAGCTCATCATGAATGAATATATAGTGAATGATGCTAAGGTCATTTTGGCATATGTTCTGAAAAATCAAGCAGGCCTGAGTTTATTAAATGCCAACTTTACCACAAACAATGTGGGTATAAGGAGGACATAATGATGAAAGTATTAGGAAGTTCTCGTATGCTGGGTTGTGTTCTTCAGACTTTAGATCTCAAGGATCTGTATGTTAACTTGTTCAAAGTAGGTTCTTGGCACGTTGGTCTCCTACAAATGTCCACAAAAGCCAACCATTGTTCTTAGGGAGCCAACCCTGGGTGTGGCTAAGATGGAGGGTCATGAAACTAGTCTGGCATGTTATGCACATGCAAGACCAGGCTTGGAATCTTGTAATTAGCCTCCTAATTACATCATGAGGGTTGATGTACATGATGTACATTGTCAGGGAACATTTAACAGGAGGATTTCTGTGTGCTATTTTCTGTCTCTCATAAATCCTCTGTTGCTTATCAGTTCCTGATAATGGAACAAGTGGAGCAGCAGATTGCTCCCAGGACTGAGGTCATAGGATGAAAACACATGCGTGGATTTCCTTCAGTAAACATTTTCCTTATGACCAAACTGCTTAGTCACAACCCTCTTTCTTGAGATATGGATTGTCTTCTGACCTATGGCCATTGCTAATTCCTTGTTTCCTTGATAACAGTTGCTGTATGTTTGGTTTTCTGATCTTTATCATTGTCAAAAGAAATTCCTTGTATAACAGCCTATATACACACAGAAAGATCATTAAAGCACCCTTGCTCCACCAGAGACTTGGGTCCCCGTGTCTTTCTCTCTCTCTATCTCTCTCTCCCTCCGGCTAATTCTCTGGAGAGTGGAAACCCGCCGAGCTCACTCTCCTGCCCAGGCTTTCAAGACCTCCTCAAGAGAACTCCTTGTGCCTTCATGAGTGATGTAAGCCCTATTCTAGAGTTTTATTGGTTCTCTGCATAAGCCAGGGAATACTAGCTTCTTTCTCTCTTTCACTTTCTTATCGTCGACTCTGGATCACCAGGTTCCAGTCTGTTAAAGGACCACAACAGTACATCATGAGAACACTGATGTTCATCCAACCATGGATGCTGAGCCAGGAGATCAGGACTGGAGCCAAGGGGCTGGCCATGAGTGCTATTCCCAGATCCTAATCATGCCAGGGGAGGAATGAAGATTTCTTAACCATGCAGTCTAACTAACCACAGTCTAAAGATTTTGTCCTATCAGAGTCTAGAAACCGGTCCGAATCTATTCCTAGACTCTAAACCAGAGTGTAACTGGACAAGGGCGCCAAACTTCTGCCACCTACCCAGACTCAGTTTTCCCCCAAAATTGTTTCATCAACCTTGATGTGTGTATTCTCTGACCATTTATTTGACCTTGTTCACTTGATTTTATATTCACAGTTTATATTCATTTTTCAAAATACTTTTCTGTAGGTAAACTCACTGCTGCTGCTGCTGCTGCTAAGTCACATCAGTCGTGTCTGACTCTGTGCAACCCCATAGACAGCAGCCCACAAGGCTCCCCCGTCCCTGACATTCTCCAATGCCAGGTAAACTCACAGCCTAGCATTATAGCTTCCCACCAAGGCTACACAAACTTTCCCTACTGTCCAAAATACCCTTTACCTTTTCATAGTAAATATTCATTCCTTAAAACCCAAGTCAAGTGTCACTAGTCCTTCATGTTTTATTTCCTGACAGAAATAGATGGAAATAATCACTGTAATTTGTAACAGTTTTGTAGTTTCCATATATTTCTAGAAAAGAACAAAAAAATTGCAAATTTAATTATTTGTTTGCATGATTGCCTCTTGTAGAAAAATGTGTTTTTCAAGGGCAGGTCCCATTCATCTTTTTATTTCTCTCTTAGCCACATGCCCAAACTGGAATAGACATTTGATAAATTTGTGGCACAGAAATTGGCATGAAAACACCACTCAGAATCCACTGTGTCAGAAATAACCAAAATATTTAGATAATAAAATTCAAAGCTACATTTTGAATGAAAATGATGCCACCATCTGGTTTATCTCAAAGAAATAATTAGAAAGTAATCTTGCAGAGTACTGACTACAAAATCAAATGTATTGGGTAACTTGGAGAAATAAAAAAACTTTACCAGTAACAATTTAAATTGTCACTCATTGTTTTAAAGTTACACTGAAAATTTTGAGCTTGAACAACTATCTGGTTATTTCATGGTAGTTGATAGAGTATTTGAGGACATTGGATAAATGGCCTCTCTTGATCACAATTCATGATGCATTGGTTTAAAAGAAGTACCTATAATTCCTGTCACTTGTATCATTTTTTTAATTATGCATTTGTGTATTCTTCAGAAGTATGTAGCTTAATAACAATGATTAATTTTTAAAATACGATTTTATGGTGTCATTTATCCAAGAAAACATCTTCCTGAAATTTGTAGGTTGCAATTATTTCTTAAGCAAATGCCATATCTTGTGCTCTATACCATATATTTTATTTTTCATGAAGATTTATCTTTCTTCTACACCATGCTGTATACTTTTAAATCATTGATAACAATTTACAAATATATTAGACATTTAGATTTCTCATTTTGGAATGCAGACATAAGATCCAGGTAAACAAAATAAATGGAAGTTTCCCCCTTTTCAAGAGGTAGTAATCATGTAAACAGATACAGTGAAAGTGAATCAGATGAGAGGAAAGCCCAGAGAAGTTGTAGAACCAATAAAGGGAAGACAGCTGCCAGTATTCCTGAGGAGTACTTGAATGCATGGAATATATTCACCAAGCATGCTTATGAATATGTACTTTCTACAACAGAGATCCTGCATTTAGACTGAAGTTGAAATAAGCACAAGAAAACAAATAAGAGCAAAAATCCCTAGAGAAAGTTCTTGTCTGTCTGATTAATTTTGCAATGAGCATATAAATTGACAATGAATTTTTAAACCAAATGCCTTGTGGTGCATTTTAGTTAAACTGAAAACAAGCAAGCCAATTGATCCCATTACTACTTCGTAGACATCTCTTTGCTCCAAAATATTATCAAAGTTGAGAACTTTCTAAGGAAATCTGAAAAGAGAGTAAAATGATGAAAAATATCAGAAATGTTCTGTAGATTTTCTTAAAAGCTGTATATTCTCCACTTTAGCTAGAAATGGACAAGGGAACAAGTCCCTTCCTGTGTACACTTCATCATTAGAAAATAAGTGTCATCCCAATCCCACAAAACACATGCTAAGCATGAGTTAACATGAAGGATCAAATTGTCAAGTAAGACTCACACAAATCCGTGATCTTTTCAGTCTTAACCTTTATTAATAATTTCAAGTAAATGAGCCCTTAAGGGTCATGAGTGATGCATGGTGAGGTATAGGGATTTTTAGGGTGCCTTTGTACCTACAACAGATATACACTCTCACTCAGGTAAAAATTGAGGTCTCAAGTTAGGAAAATGTTGAGTCTCCTCACAGTCAAGACCAGATTCAGTTACAAACCACCTCCCTTTTCTATTCAAATAGTCATACAGCATATGTGACATTTTCCAGGGATCCGTGCTTCCTTCATCCACAGATACTAACTGCATTATATAAGTAAACTAAGACTATATAAGCAATCTTTGATCATGTTTATCTTACATTTAGTATGTTTACAGGATATAAATTTATACACCACACACATATCTTTTTATATATTGTATAGCATATCTTTTATGTCATAGAAAGACTCTTCGTATTAATTTATTTGCCAAAGTGTCAGTTATTACAATATTCATAAGGAGATTAGACTACGATCACCTATCTGCCTTCTTTCCTCCTTGAATTTTCAACCCTCCACCTCATAAATAAGAGCAAAATGGATTGCAAGTTGTTACTTGACTCCATTCATCCTGGCATGCATTTAACAAATTTGGTTCTAATTAGCAAATCATTAACTTTTCCTGGTACCCACTTAAATTGGGCCTTGGACAAGACAATATAAGGGGCTTATTGTAAGAATTTCAGGTACCAATAAGCTGCAGTGAATCACTGAATATTGGTGTTAACTTCTGACTTTAAGATATCAATTAAAATAAAGTAATATCCTTCCTTTTACTACCAGTGCCTGAAGAATGTAATGTATAGGGAAAGCATGGTAAATATTTGTCAAATTAGATTTATTTAATGCAAAGACTTCTCTGATTTTTGAAATAAAAACTTCAATTTAGAGACTCAATTTAGTTCTCTTGTATTGTAATTTAAATCTCTAAAAAGTTTTATTCACATCATTTCAAAATACACAAGCTAAATTTGCCAAGTTTCATCATTATCAAACTTTGGTTTTTAGCTCTAATGAAAAATATATAAATCCTTCTTGAGTAGCAGACAAAAATAAATAAACCTGACAGAAAAAGTAATACTTTTCTCAAACTTTCAAAACAATGTTACAAAAAAAAAAATAATACCAGTAAAATGTATACTTGGTAATAAAAATATATATATATACCTAACAGAACTATTTAAATGACTCCTACCATCTCTTATTAAATAGCAAACATTTAGCCACAAATTTTAGACCAAAAGGTTGATCTATTTAAAAAATATTCAGTTCAGTCAGTTCAGTGGCTCAGTCATATCCTACTCTTTGCGACCCCATGAATTGCAGCACGCCATGCCTCCTGGCCATCACCAACTCCCGGAGTTGACTCAAACTCATGTCCGTCAAGTCAGTGATGCCATCCAGCCACCTCATCCTCTGTCGTCCCATTCTTCTCTTGCCACCAATACCACCCATCATCAGAGTCTTTTCCAATGAGTCAACTCTTCTCATGAGGTGGCCAAAGTACTGGAGTTTCAGCTTTAGCATCATTTGTCCAAAGAATACCCAGGGCTGATCTCCTTCAGAATGGACTGGCTGGGTGTCCTTGCAGTCCAGGAGACTCACAAGAGTCTTCTCCAACACCACAATTCAAAAGCATCAATTCTTCAGCGTTCAGATTTCTTCACAGTCCAACACTCACATCCATACATGACCACTGGAAAAACCATAGCCTTGACTAGATGGACCTTTGTTGGCAAAGTAATGTCTCTGCTTTTGAATATGCTATTTAGGTTGATGATAACTTTCCTTCCAAGGAGTAAACGTCTTTTAATTTCATGGCTGCAGTCACCATCTGAAGTGATTTTAGAGCCCCAAAAATAAAGTCTGACATTGTTTCCATTGTTTCCCCATCTATTTCCCCAGAAATGATGGGACCAGATGCCATGATCTTAGTTTTCTGAATGTTGAGCTTTAGGTCAACTTTTTCACTCTCCTCTTTCACTTTCATCAAGAGGCTTTTTAACTCCACTTCACTTTCTGCCATAAGAGTGGCATCATTTGCATATCTGAGTTTATTGAGATTTTCCCCAGCAACCTTGATTCCAGCTTATGCTTCTTCCAGCCCTGCATTTCTCATGATGTGCTCTGCATATAAGTTAAATAAGAAGGGTGACAATATACAGCCTTGACATACTCCTTTTCCTATTTAGAACCAGTCTGTTGTTCATGCTCTGTTCAAGAGGCAGGTCAGGTGGTCTGGTATGCCCATCTCTTTCAGAATTTTCCACAGTTTATTGTGATCCACACAGTCAAAGGCTTTGACATAGTCAATAAAGCAGAAATAGATGTTTTTCTGGAACTCTCTTGCTTTTTCCATGATCCAGCGGATGTTGGCAATTTGATCTCTGGTTCCTCTGCCTTTTCTAAAACCAGTTTGAACATCTGGAAGTTCACGGTTCACATATTGCTGAAGCCTGGCTTGGAGAATTTTGAGCATTACTTTGCTAGCATGTGAGATGAGTGCAATTGTGCAGTAGTTTGAGCATTCTTTGGCATTGCCTTTCTTTGGGTTTGGAATGAAAACTGACCTTTTCCAGTCCTGTGGCCACTGCTGAGTTTTCCAAATTTGCTGGCATATTGAGTGAAGTACTTTCACACCATCATCCTTCAGGCTTTGAAACAGCTCAACTGGAATTCCATCACCTCCACTAGCTTTGTTCGTAGTGATGCTTTCTAAGGCCCATTTGACAACGCATTCCAGGACGCCTGGCTCTAGGTGAGTGACCGCACCATCGTGATTATCTTGATCATGAAGATCTTTTTTGTACAGTGCTTCTGAGTATTCTTGCCACCTCTTCTTAATATCTTCCGCTTCTGTTAGGTCCATACCATTTCTGTCCTTTATCAAGCCCATCTTTACATGAAATGTTCCCCTGGTATCTCTAATTTTCTTGAAGAAGTCTCTGGTCTTTCCCATTCTGTTCTTTTCCTCTATTTCTTGCATTGATCGCTGAGGAAGGCTTTCTTATCTCTTCTTGCTATTCTTTGGACCTCTACATTCAGATGCTTATATCTTTCCTTTTCCCCTTTGCTTTTTGCTTCTCTTCTTTTCACAGCTATTTGTAAGACCTCCTCAGACAGCCATTTTGCTTTTTTGCATTTCTTTTCCATGGGGATGGTCTTGATCCTTGTCTCCTATACAATGTCATGAACCTCCGTCCATAGTTCATGAGACACTCTGTCTATCAGATCTAGTCCCTTAAATCTATTTCTCACTTCCACTGTATATCATAAGGGATTTGATTTAGGTCATACCTGCTGGATCATCGAAAAAGCAAGAGAGTTCCAGAAAAATATCTATATCTGCTTTATTGACTATGCCAAAGCCTTTGACTGTGTGGAACTCAATAAACTGTGGAAAATTTGGAAAGAGATGGGAATACGAGACCACCTGACCTGCCTCTTGAGAAACCTATATGCAGGTCAAGAAGCAACAGTTAGAGCTGGACATGGAACAACAGACTGGTTCCAAATAGGAAATGGAGTATATCAAGGCTGTATATTGTCACCCTGCTTAGTTAACTCATATGCAGAGTACGTCATGAGAAACTCTGGGCTGGAAGAAGCACAAGCTGGAATCAAGATTGCTGGGAAAAATCTAAATAACCCCAGATATGCAGATAACAGCACCCTATGGCAGAAAGTGAAGAGGAACTAAAAAGTCTCTTGAAGAAAGTGAAAGTGGAGAGTGAAAATATTGGCTTAAAGCTCAATATTCAGAAAACTAAGATCATGGCATCTGGTCCCATTACTTCATGGGAAATAAATGGGGAAACAGTGGAAACAGGATCAGCGTTTATTTTTGGGGACTCCAAAATCATTGCAGATGGTGACTGCAGCCATGAAATTAAAAGACGTTTACTCCTTTGAAAAGTTATGACCAACCTAGATAGCATATTCAAAAGCAGACACATTACTTTGCCAACAAAGGTCCGTCTAGTCAAGGCTATGGTTTTTCCAGTGGTCATGTATGGATGTGAGAGTTGGACTGTGAAGAGAGCTGAGTGCTGAAGAATTGATGCTTTTGAATTGTGGTGTTGGAGAAGACTCTTGAGAGTCCCTTGGACTGCAAGGAGATCCAACCAGTCCATTCTGAAGGAGATCAGCCCTGGGATTTCTTTGGAAGGAATGATGCTAAAGCTGAAACTCCAGTACTTTGGCAACCTCATGTGCAGAGTTGACTCATTGGAAAAGACTCTGAGGCTAGGAGGGGTTGAGGGCAGGAGGAGAAGGGGACAACAGAGGATGAGATGGCTGGATAACATCACTGACTCGATGGACGTGAGTCTGAGTGAACTCCAGGAGTTGGTGATGGACAGGGAGGCCTGGCGTGCTGTGATTCATGGGGTTGCAAAGAATTAGACACGACTGAGTAACTGAACTGAACTGAACTGTACTGAATGGTCTAGTGGTTTTCCCTACTTTCTTCAATTTAAGTCTGAAGTTGGCAATAAGCAGTTCATGATCTGAGTCACAGTCAGCTCCTGGTCTTGTTTTTGCTGATTGTATAGAGCTTTTCCATCTTTGCCTGCAAAGATTTCGGTGTTGACCATTTGGTGATGTCAATGTGTAGAGCTTTCTCTTGTGTTGTTAGAAGAGAGTGTTTTCTATGACCAGTGCATTCTCTTGACAGAACTCTATTAGCTTTTGCCCTGCTTCATTCCGTACTCCAAGGCAAAATTTGCCTGTTACTCCAGGTGTTTCTTGACTTTCTACTTTAGCATTCCAGTCCCCTATAATGAAAAGGACATCTTTTTTGGGTGTTAGTTCTAAAAGGCCTTGTAGGTCTTCATCAATTCAGTTCAGTTCAGTCGCTCAGTCGTGTCCGACTCTTTGCGACCCCATGAATCGCAGCACGCCAGGCCTCCCTGTTCATCACCATCTCTCGGAGTTCACTCAGACTCACATCCATCGAGTCAGTGATGCCATCCAGCCATCTCATCCTCGGTCGTCCCCTTCTCCTCCTGCCCCCAATCCCTCCCAGCATCAGAGTCTTTTCCAATGAGTCAACTCTTCGCATGAGATGGCCAAAGTACTGGAGTTTCAGCTTTAGCATCATTCCTTCCAAAGAAATCCCAGGGTTGATCTCCTTCAGAATGGACTGGTTGGATCTCCTTGCAGTCCAAGGGACTCTCAAGAGTCTTCTCCAACACCACACTTCAAAAGCATCAATTCTTCGGCGATCAGCCTTCTTCACAGTCCAACTCTCACATCCATACATGACCACAGGAAAAACCATAGCCTTGACTAGACGGACCTTAGTCGGCAAAGTAATGTCTCTGCTTTTGAAAATGCTATCTAGGTTGGACATAACTTTTCTTCCAAGGAGTAAGCGTCTTCTAATTTCATGGCTGCAGTCACCATCAGCAGTGATTTTGGAGCCCAAAAAAATAAAGTCTGGCACTGTTTCCACTGTTTCCCCATCTATTTCCCATGAAGTGATGGGACCAGATGCCATGATCTTCGTTTTCTGAATGTTGAGCTTTAAGCCAACTTTTTCACTCTCCTCTTTCACTTTCATCAAGAGGCCTTTTAGCTCCTCTTCACTTTCTGCCATAAGGGTGGTGTCATCTGCATATCTGAGGTTATTGATATTTCTCCCGGCAATCTTGATTCCAGCTTGTGTTTCTTCCAGACCAGCCTTTCTCATGATGTACTCTGCATATAAGTAGGTCTTCATAGAACCATTCAACTTCAGTTTCTTCAGCATTTCTGGTTGGGGCATAGACTTGGATTACTGTGATATTGAATGGTTTGCCTTGGGAATGAACAGAGATCATTCTGTCTTTTTTAAGATTGCATCCAAGTACTACACTTTGGACTCTTTTGTTGACCCTGATGGCTACTCCATCTTCTAAGGGATTCCTGCCTGCAGTAGTAGATAAAATGGTCATCTGAGTTAAATTCACCCATTCCAGTCCACTTTAGTTTGCTGATTCCTAGAATGATGATGTGCACTCTTGCCATCTCCTGTTTGACCACTTCCAATTTACCTTGATTCATGGACCTAACATTCCAGGTTCCTATGCAATATTGCTCTTTACAGCATCAGACCTTGCTTCTATCACCAGTCACATCCACAACTGAGTATTGATTTTGCTTTGGCTCCGTCCCTTCATTCTTTCTGGAATTATTTTTCCACTGATCTCCAGTAGTATATTGGGCACCTACCGACCTGGGGATTTCCTCTTTCAGTATCCTATCATTTTGCCTTTTCATACTGTTCATGGGGTTCTCAAGGCAAGAATACTAAAGTGGTTTGCCATTCCCTTCTCCAGTGGACCACGTTCTGTCAGACCTCTCCACCATGACCCACCAGTCTTGGGTGGCCCCACAATGCATGGCTTAGTTTCATTGAGGTAGACCAGGCTGTGGTCCATGTGATTAGACTGACTAGTTTTCTGTGATTATGGTTTCAGTGTGTCTGCTCTCTGATGCCCTCTTGCAACACTTACCGTCTTACTTGTTTTTCTCTTACCTTGGACATGGAGTATCTCTTCACAGCTGCTCCAGCAAAACGCAGCTGTTGCTCCTTACCTTGGATGAGGGGTATCTCTTCACAGCTGCTCCAGCAAAGTGCAGTTGTTGCTCCTTACCTTGGAAGAGGGGTATCTCCTCACCACCGTCCTTCCTGACCTTGAACGTGGAGTAGCTCCTCTCGGCCCTCCTGCACCAGCGCAGCCACCACTCCTTGGATGTGACAGAGAGCAGTTGATATCCTTACTAGGGCTGCCATCTATGGGGTTGCACAGAGTCAGACACGACTGAAATGACTTAGCAGCAGCAGCAGCAGTATTGATCTGTATATATAAAAAAAAAAATTACTATCATCATATTTGTAAAATTTTAAAACAAATTTCTATAAAATTTCATAGAAAAGCCCCATTTCCATAATTTGGCTGCTGCTTTGTAGAAGCCAAAACAGTAAAGAAAAAGTTTACCAACCCCAATATCTATTTTTAGAAATGAACTTTCAAAAATTACTTGCCTTCTCAAACTAACCATTGAAAGTGAGAGCACAAATAAATAAAATGTTTAATATGAGTTTGTATTGGTAGAATCAATGATTGCCCCATTTCACATGCTTGCATGGTAATGCTCAAAATCCTTCAATCTATGCTTCAATGATTCATGAACCAAGAAATTCCAGATGTACAAGCTGTATTTAGAAAGGCAGAGGAGCCCAAGATCAAATTGCCAACATCCAATGAATCATAGAAAAAGCAAAACGATTCCAGAAAAGCATCTACCTCTGCTTCATCGATTAGGGTAAAGCTTTTGACTGTGTGGATCACAACAAATTGTGGAAAATTCTTAAAGAGATGAGCAAACCAAATCACCTTACCTTCCTCCTGAGAAACATGTATGCAGGTCAAGAAGCAACCGTTAGAACCGGACATGGAAAAATGGACTGGTTCAAAACTGGGAAAGGAGTATGTCAAGGCTGTATATTGTCAACCTGATTATTATGCTTTACCGTCTGAGCCACGGGGGAAGTCTTATATGCAGAGTACATCATGAAAAATATGGGACTGGATGAACCCCAAGCTGGAATCAAGATTTCCAGGAGAAATAACACCAACCTCAAATATGAAATGAGACCACCCTAATGGCAGAAAGAGCAGAGGAACTAAAGAGCTTTGATGAGGTTGAAAGAAGAGAGTGAAAAGCTGGCTTAAAACTCCACATTCAAAAATAAATAAGATCATGGCATCTGGTCCCATCACTTAGCAAATAGATGAGGAAAAAATGGAAACAGTGGCAGATTTTATTTTCTTTGGCTCCAAAATCACCATGGATGGTGATTGCAGCCATGAAATTAAAAGACGCTTACTCCTTGGGGAAAATCTATGACAAACCTAGACAGCACATTCAAAAGCAGAGCCGTTACTTTGCTGACAAAAGTCCACATAGTCAAAGCTATGATTTTTCCAGTAGTCAGGTCCAGATGTAAGATTTGTACCATAACGAAGGCTGAGCACTGAAGAACTGATCCTTTCAAACTACGGTACTTAGGAAGACTCTTGAGAGTCCCTTGGACTGCAAGATCAAACCAGTTAATCCTAAAGGAAATCAGTCCTGAATATTCATTGGAAGGATTGATGCTGAAACTAAAGCTCCAATCCTTTGGCTGCCTGATGCAAAGAGCAGACTCATTGGAAAAGACCCTGATGCTGGGAAAGATTAGGGGCAGGAGAATAAGGGGGCAACAGAAGATGAAATGGTTAGATAGCATCACTGACTCAATGGAGACAAATTTTAGCAAACTCCAGGAGATAATGAAGGACAGGGAAACCTCATGCACTGCAGCCCATGGGGGTCACAAAGAGTTAGACATGACTTAGTGATTGAACAACAATGATGTTGAACACATTAGCTTATGTTGTAGATATGTGTTCTACTTTTTTTCAACTGTGTTTTGATATCAGAAGACCACAGAAATAATTGGAGAAGGAAATGGCAACCCACTCCAGTGTTCTTGCCTGGAGAATCCCAGGGACGGGGGAACCTGGTGGGCTGCTGTCTCTGGGGTCGCACAGAGTCGGACACGACTGGAGCGACTTAGCAGCAGCAGCAGCACAGAAATAATTAACTTTAAGTTGACTCTGAGAAATTGTTCAATCTATTCTTTAATACCAGAGGCCATTTTTGTAACAGAAAAGTCTAATAATCCATGCATAAAATTTGTATTTGAGAAATTCAAGTAGTTTTTTTTATCTTTAACTTTGAAAATATATAATTAAAGTTTTATATATATACAAACTTAATTATATATAAATATATTATTAAATTATCTAAAAGAGAACAAAAATTGCAATCATAATGTAAGATGTCATATATTGTAAAGGCAATATGTTTGGATAGAAACCACAATACTTAAGTTGTTTATTAAAAATAGTTCTAATTATATTTAAGGACAAAATTGTGTCAAGAACATTTTTTTTTTAATTTTTTAGGATGTATATCTCTGAAATCCCAATTTTTTTAAATGAGATTTTTTTA
>SJYT01081318.1:309525-355007 GCA_006410635.1 Cephalophus harveyi
TCCATGTCCAGTTCTAACTGTTGCTTCCTGACCTGCATACAGATTTCTCAAGAGGCAGGTTAGGTGGTCTGGTATTCCCATCTCTTTCAGAATTTTCCACAGTTTATTGTGATCCACACAGTCAAAGGCTTTAGCATAGTCAATAAAGCAGAAATAGATGTTTTTCTGCAACTCTCTTGCTTTTCCATGATCCAGTGGATGTTTTCAATTTGATATCTAGTTCCTCTGCCTTTTCTAAAACCAGCTTGAACATCAGGGAGTTCATGGTCCATGTATTGCTGAAACCTGGCTTGGAGAATTTTGAGCATTACTTTACTAGCATGTGAGATGAGTGCAATTGTGCAGTAGTTTGAGCATTCTTTTACATTGCCTTTCTTTGAAATTCGATAGTGAATATATATAATAATTTATGATTGATTTAATTATAGATGATAAAACCATGGATATGGATGATATCACCTGAAAAGAAAATATAAAATAAGAGAACCTCATCCAAGGAAGTATTGCAGTATATACCGGCATGCTACGGATAGGTCTGGAATGGAGACAAATAGAATCAATATGTAACTGTATTTTCTATGAATGCTGTGTGTCATCCAGGGTAGCATAGGATACCCTGGTGGAATCACACTAACTTCTCCTAGTTTACAGTGCATATACCTGGAGGCATGAGTAGAGAACAGGCCAGACAGAGCCCACAATTGGAATTATTCTACCTGCAGACTATCAGAAACATTCAAAATCAGCTGAATGTGATTGGGGTTTTTCCTAATACTCCCAAAAGAAAGTTGGGCTTCTCTATAAAACAGACACAAGGGTAGCTGGCAAGAAAGCCAGGTCAATCATAAAACTAAATGCAGAAACCTTGCTTCCAGGGCAACTACCTCATTAACACAGAGAATAAGCTGTGCAGAAATGAAATTTCTCTGCTGGAACTGCCCAGAGCTATGATTCCCTTGCTATTAGAGTCATTCTGTTAAACTGTTGTACAGGAAATGCAAATTTATATCCACAGGCCCTCCAGCTTAACATCTGAGGAACGTGCTAAAACAGCAACTAGGTAAACAGTGAGGAAATTTCGACAACACACCATCACTAATTATTAACACATCCAAGATAAGGTAATTAGATAAATTCAAGAGACTATAAGCAGAAATTGGAGAAATAAAGAAAGAAAAATGGCAGAAAGAAAGGATAAACATATTTTGGTTTATACAAATACAGTAAAATAAAAGGAAGCAAATCGAGTCTGAAATCTTTTAGGTAGAGAGCAATTGCCAGCAATTTTTCCTATCCCTTCATCCCTCTCCTGGTTAAATAACTTTTGAGAGACCTTTCAGTCTAACTCTTTTTGCTTTCCAATGAGACATCAGCAAATAAGATTCAAGCTCTTAAAAATTAATTGTGCTTTAGGGCTTATCCTCTCTTGAAACCCAGCTGTCCTTAAGAAGTATGAGCTAGCCTTCTGAAGAGGAGAGACAACGGTCCCCATCACACACTTGGCCACAGCCTCCAGTCAACCAACTGCAGGCCCTGCGACCAAGGCCACTTAAAACTAACCAACTGAGCAGGATCAGCCTAAATTACCTGAGAATGGCCCAGAACCAAAGAAATGCCCCCACAGCATCATGAGCTTAAAAATTGTTAATTTAAAGCATTTAGTTTTGAAGTGATTTATGTGAAATAAAAATCAGTGTTATAGATATTTATGTTTCAAAAAATGATGTAATAAAGAGTCTGTCGACTAAAAAATAAAATCACAACCTGAAAGTAGAGTTATTCTATTTGGTGGGTAGGATTCTGAACCAGGAGACAGCACCTCGGCACCTCAGAAAACTGCTCCAAGGAGGCAGGAAGGGAATTCAGGCTGTATACAAGTTTTCAACAATGGAAGCAGGCAGTCTGAATATCAAAGATCAGATATTAAGTTAAAGAATATAGCATTCTGTGTATGGGAAAATGCAAGCCTCTGGACTCACTGAATTCATTTCTTTCATTTGGAACTCAGGTATCTGGAGTCAAATCCTGTTTCCTTGTTCACCTTGCTTCTTGCATTCCTCTAACTCCTCAGCAATCACTGTGGAGGGTGGCAGCATCTGTTGGATCCCAGTTTTGGGAGCCCTCTTTCACATTTGGAGGCCAGAAATTGTTGATAGCTGTGATATTGCTTGTTTATTGATATGATAGGAGATATTTTCATTTCATAATTCAGAAAGTAACCAACCTTAACTCTGATTATGTGTTTACCTATGATTATGCAGATCTGAGCCAAATGAGAAAAAACCGGGGAACCATGGCTTATCAATAAGTGTGGAGGGATTTTTTTTTTTTAACCACCGACACTAGATTATAGTTTTTAAATGAGTTGAAAATTTAATAAATAACTTGCAAACTAAGGAATTCAACAATAAGAACATAAAAACAGTAATAATGAAATTCATATTATGCTAATAAAAACAGAAAATAAGATAAGAGCAAGGAAAAAATCTCTTGTTTAATATCTTGTTTTAGGCCATGGAGACTCAAGATACCTTTTTGTTGTAACACTATTAATAAAAAATTTAGGATAAACTGTGTTGGGTACTATTACTAGCATGTTTAGTAAGATAAGGAACTTAAAGCATACCAAGTAAATGTAAACTATATGTAAAGCCAAACATATAAATTACATGATAACAACTGTGAGCTAAAAACATCAGTTTTTATGAAATATGTAAAAGGAATAAAATCAGCATTGAAAGACAAGGCTTCATAAATTATGAAACAAATAAAGCCGCACCAAATATGTGAAACAAATCCACATATTATCTACACACTTGAAATAAATTGGATGCTAAAGATTAAGTATAAAATATAGAAAATTTATGCTAAAGAAATGCAAATGAAAGATATTTGGTTATCTCCAGTACTATCACAAGAAAAATAAAAATAAATGCAAAACTCGTTAAAAAGTAATGTCATTTGATTTTTTCATAGAGCATATAATCTACAACTCCATAAACTTTCACAAGCCAAGTAAAGAATTGACAGAATGACAGTGATAAGCTAACAAGTAACCTTAGAAATGTAACAAAATTAGCATAAATTCTGTGGTAGGAGATTTTATCACATGTCTTCCCTCTGGATAAATAAGTTAATTTCTAAATTTGTAATAAGTTACTGATCTGAATTATTCAGATAAAAATTTGTTTTTGAATCAAATTCTAAATCCTCCCAGAGAGAATAGCTGCTTTTTAAATATCCCTAAGCAATTTCCAAAAATAGTATCTATTTTAGGCTATTAAACTCAACCATTTCAGCTAGCAGGATATGCATAGATTGTTTTTTGTAATTATAATGTGGTAATTTATAATTATTATTAAAGGTATCAAGAGAAAAAACCAACCACCTGAAAATATTTTAACTTTTTACAAATATTTCTAACCAACCCTTCTAAAAATAAATTTAATAAAATTCACCAAGTATAGCTATTTAAAAAATACACTTTATGTTGAATAAAATTACAAATAATTTTAAAGTGGCACAGAAATAAGACAAAGATTTTATACTACTACTACTACTGTTTGAAATACCATGTAAAATAGAACAGTGCAAAGAAATGGAGAAAACAATAGAATGTGAAAGCCTAGAGATCTCTTCAAGAAAATTAGAGCTACCAAGGGAACATTTCATGCAATGATGGACACAATAAAGACAGAAATGGTATGGACCTAAGAGAAGCAGAAGATATTAAGAAGAGGTGGCAAAAACACACAGAAGAACTATATAAGAAAAAGACCTTAATGACCTGGGTAACCATGATGATCACTCACCTAGAGCCAGTTATCCTAGTGTGAAGTCAAATGGGCATTAGGAAGCATCACTACAAACAAAGCTAATGGAGGTGATGGAACTCCAGCTGAGCCATTTCAAATTATAAAAGGTGATGCTGTTAGAGTGTTGCACTCTGTATGCCTGCAAATTTGGGAAACTCAGCAGTGGCCACAAGACTGGAAAAGGTCAGTTTTCGTGCCAGTTCCAAAGAAGGGCAATGCCAGAGAATGTACAAACTACCACACAAATACATTTATTTCACATTCTAGCAAGGTAATTGTCAAAATTCTCCAAGCTAGACTTTAATAGTATGTGAACTGAGAACTTCCAGATGTACAAACTGGATTTAGAAAGACAGAGGAACCAGAGATCAAGTTACCATATCTGCAGGATCATAGAAAAGGAAGAGAGTTCCAGAAAAAAATCACTTCATTGACTATGCTAAAGGCTTAGACTTTGTTGATCACAACAAACTAGAAAATTCTTAAAGAGATATGAATAAAACAGCACCTTACCTGCCTCCTGAAATCCTTGTTTGCAGGTCAAGAAGCAACAGAACCAAATATGGAACAATGGACTGGTTCAAAATTGGGAAAGGAATACGTCAAGGCTGTATATTGTCACCCTGTTTATTTAACTTCTATGCGGAGTGCACCATGAGAAATGTCCAGCTGGATGAAGAACAAGCTGGAATAAATATTGCTGGGAGAAATATCAATAACCTCAGATATGCAGATGACACCACCCAAATGACAGAAAGAGAAGAGCAACTAAAATGAGGTTTAAAGAGGAAAGTGAAAAGGCTGGCTTAAAACTCAACATTCAAGAAACTAATATGGCAACGAGTCCCATCACTTCATGGCAAATAGATGGGGAAACAATGAAAACAGTGACAGGCTTCATTTTGGGGGCTCCAATATCACTGTGGATGGTGACTGCAGCCATGAAATTAAAAGATGTTTACTCCTTGGAAGAAAAGCTATGACAAACCTAGACAGTATATTAAAAACCAGAGACATTACTTTACCAGCAAAGGTCTATATAGTCAATGCCATGGTTTTTCCATGTATGGGTGTGAGAGTTGGACCATAAAGAAGTCTGAGTGAGTACCAAAGAACTGATGCTTTTGAACTGTGCTGTTGGAGAAGATTCTTGAAAGTCCCTTGAACTGCAAGATATCAAACCAGTCAATCCTAGAAGAAATCAACCCTGAAAATTCATTGGAAGGACTTATGCTGAAGCTCCAATATTTTGGCTACCTGATACGAATAGCCCACTGGTTGGAAAAGACCCTGATGGCTGGGAAAGATTGAAGGCAAGAAGAGAAGAGGACAACAGAGGACGAGATGGTTGTATGGCATCACTGACTCAATGGACATGAGTTTGAGCAAGCTCAGCAAGATAGAGAAGGACAGGGAAGCCTGGCATTTTGCAGTCCATAGGCTCGCAAAGAGTTGGACATAACTGAGTGAACAACAAAGACTATTTGAAATAGCATTAACTACTAAAATAGTTCATACAAATGGAGGAGAAAACTGCTGCTGCTAAGTCGCTTCAGTCGTGTCTGATTCTGTGTGACCCCATAGACGGCAGCCCACCAGGCTCCCCCGTCCCTGGGATTCTCCAGGCAAGAACACTGGAGTGGGTTGCCATTTCCTTCTCCAATGCAAGAAAGTGAAAAGTGAAAGTGAAGTCGCTCAGTCGTGTCCGACCCTCAGCAACACCATGGACTGCAGCCTTCCAGGCTCCTCCATCCATGGGATTTTCCAGGCAAGAGAACTGGAGTGGGGCGCCATTGACTTCTCCAGAGGAGAAAAGGTAGCAATCAATATGAATGTTTAAAAGAAGAAAAGAAAATTATTATTCTGTATAGATTTCAACAGTTTCTAAAAAAAAAAAAACACAAGAATATCAGCTGTTATACCAAGAAATCAGTTTAAGAGTTGACTTTTAAAATAGATTTTAAACATCGAATAGCTACTATTTTCAACATACAGTTTATAAACAGTTTTAAAACACTCATAGGAAATCGTAGATCATATGCAATAGCACTTCAATCCCTATGAATAGGTTTAAAACGAAATGTGTGCTTAATCGCTCAGTCATGTCAGACTCTTTGCCCCACCCTGCACTGTATCCTGCCAGACTCCTATTTCCATGGAATTTTCCAGGCAAGAATCCTGGAGTGGGTTACCATTTTCTACATCAGGGGATCTTCCTGATCCAGGAATTCAACCTGCACTTTTTGAGTGTCCTGCTTTAGCAGGTGGATTCTTTACCACTGTGCCACCTGAGAAGCCTTAAAAAGAAATATTAGAACCAATAAAATAAAAATAATAAAATTGTACTATGGTTAATAGAATTATTACATAAACATCAGCAATTCCATGACTCTGCTAGGAAAAATTAAATATCTGATATATAAACAATCTTCAAATTAAGCTACATGTCATTCCAATCAAGTTTTATTCTGCATATAATAATATGAAAGTTTTTATGTATGTGTGTATGTACATGCACATTTGTATATACACGACACATAATATTTTAATTAAATTTATGAAGTATGGATAGCATATTTTATTAGCACAAATTTCAAGTTACAAAGTTTACAAAATAATAATGACTGATTAGTTGCTTATCATGAAGCCTAACTGTGGAGCTTAGTTAATTTATAATTAATAATTGATAGTTAATTTATAATCTTTTATGGACTGTCTCTTATACACATCTAGATGTGTATAAGAGACAGATACTATCTAGGTTATTCATAAAACACAAATCCAAGGTTTCCATCAGTAAACTTTCAAAGTTAAAAGTAAATAAAAACTGGAAAACAATAAAAAGATCAATATTAGGGAATTAAAGATGAGGTTGTTTTTGTTTAATATAAAGGCAACTATTGTACATTCAAAGAGCTTCTTTTCAATTTAAATAGTACAGACAGTCTTGAAAGTGGGGAAATATATGGGATAAAGACAATAGTTCAATTCCTTTATCAGTTAGGTAATCTTTTTTACTAATCTCTTTTCTCTGCTCCCTAGCTATACCAATTCAAAGCAACTTTAACTCTTTCTTCACAAATGTACTGTAACAATGATTAACCATACTAGATTGAGATAATGAAAATGATGCCGTCACAGCAGTTACACAATCTTGTTGCTGGGCGTTACTTTGGCTTTGGGAACCTCCATATGCTAAAGTGAATATTAGCTATGTAGGGAATATCCTAAGTACCACGTGGCTTTGAAAACTAAGCTTTCTGAAAATACAGCTAGATTTATGAACTTACTTATCTTCACTCTATGGGTACTGAGTATTTTTACGTACTTCTCAAAAACCATTAAGCAATTTTACAAACCTAATTAAGCAAAATGTTCTCTATACTGAATTGACTAAATTGTCTACATCAGTGATCATAAACTCAAATGCCTGGCCCCACCAGGAAGTAGCATAAATGAGTGAAAGGACCAGGTGGAGTAACAGTGAACAGCACAGCACATGCTTTCTCCAGAAGGGCAGCTGCCTCTGGCTTTGGGTCATTGTTGCTTTGTGTGGTTGTGGCTTCTTCATTTTTCATGTGAAATCTCCATGTTTTTAATTATTAAAAATAATTCAATTTTACTGAAACAGTGCAAAGACTGAGTGCACAGCATTTGGTATGAGAATTATTAGTCAATTTCAGTTTTATCCACACACAGATACCAGTAAAATGCAGGCATTTTTCATATAATAACAAAGTGATAGAACTTGGGACATGACTCCTAAAATCTCTAGGACACAGGATAGACATTAAAATATGCAATGTTATACAGCAAGCAGTAAATGCATCAACAGAATAAAGAACAAGCAGACCTTCCAGAAAAGGCGCTAAAGTAAATATGAAAGTCATCCTGATGTCTCATCTTATGAATCAAACTACAGACACTGCTGTGATTAGACATATTCCAGGGGCAAGAAGAGAACGAGCCAGGTTCAGGACATCTTGTGGCAATATCCTGCTTTCTAGTGTATCTTTCCCTTAAATCTCTGGAAGAAATTTCATATAACTTTGTGTGTGCGTGTGCCTAAACCAAGTCTCCAAAAATGACAATCTCACTGCATTATCTTGCTGGAGAAAAAATCAGAAAGAAAGATATAGAGATAGAAGTCCTAGAGGCAAGGATGTCCTGATGACAAAAAGACATAGTACATCTATTTTAAGGGTGTTCTAATGTCATAAATGATATTTTATTATATTTAATACAGAATAAAATACATTTATTAAATACTACTGTATTCCAGGTGTTTTATCTACATTACTTTGTTTAATTGTAGCAGTAATTAGTGTTTTTATCTAGACTTTATTTGTAAAGAAATTGATACTGAGAGTAATTAGGTACCAAAGAACATGCAGCTAGTAAATGAATAGATTTCAGAAAGACATATAGGTATACCAAACTCCCTCAATACAACATTATGCCACTGAGCAAAAGGAAGGGAAATGCTTCCCTAACCAAGTTTCATTGCCTCCAGTAAGTATGGAGAAAGGAGAGGCAAACCTTAATTTCTACTCTGTTATTGACTCTCTGTCAATCTTCTCTGTCTTGTTTGTGAAGTTAAATATGAGATTGTTTTAAAGGATCATCCAGGAATTTAGGTAAGGTGCCTTCAGCTCCCATAATATACACCAGTCTTTGGCTTTTAAAATATATATGTATATATATATTAATGATAGTTCCTTTAAAAGTGTTACATTATTATATTTCAAAGTAATATGTAAAATATATATCAGGCTATACAAAAGAGTAAAAAATTTCAAATACTAAGAAATGCATGCAATGAAAATTATGCACTCGTAACTTTGGAATCTAGGATTACCATGATGGCTTAGTAGTAAAAAATACACCTGCAATGCAGGAGACACAGGAGTTGTGGGTTCAATCCCTGGGTCATGAAGCTCCCCTAGAGGAGTAAATGCCAACCCACTCCAGTATTCTTGGCTGGGAAACCCCAGGGACAGGGGAGGCTAGCCAGCCATAGTCCATGGGGTCACAAAGTGTGGAACATGGCTGAGTACACACACAACTTTAGAATCTACCCTCCTCCCAACTTAATAGTTGCTTAGGTATTCTAGAAAGCAAATATATATATATGATGGATATGTGTTTGTAGATATACATATACATATCCCCCATATATGAAAATATACATATAGATTTTTCATGTACATATATATGTACATAACACATAAAATATAAATTTAGTGACTACTAAAATATTATGAAGTAACACAAATTTGCCTAAGTTTAAGCTTATTTTTATTTCATACATGAGTATTGTGTAAAACACTTTTCATTATTACTTCTAATATATCTAAATAAAGTATAATATTAAAATATATATCTCTAAGAAGCTTAGCAACATTTTCAGTTTAAAAAAGAAAATTAAAACTACCTGCCTCACAGTTTCCTAGAAAACTAAACATACTCTTTTCATACAATTCACCAATCACATGCCTTGCTATTTACCCAAAGGATTGAAAACTTATGTCCACACAAAAATCTGCATGCCGATGTCTATGTCAGGTTTATTCATAATTGCTAGAACTTGGAATCAACTCAGTTATCCTTCACTACATGAGTGAATAAATAAGCTTAGTTACATCAGATAATGAAATATTATGCAGCACTGAAGAGAAATGAGCTATCAAGCCAGAATGAGACATGGGGAAAACTTAAATGCATATTACTCAGTGAAAGAATTCAGTACGAAAAGGCTACATACCATATAATTCCAACAATATGACATTCCGGAAAAGGCAACACTATGGAGACAGGAAAAAGGTCCGTGGTTGCTAGAATTTAGCAGGGAGGGAGGGTTGGATAGGCAGGGCACACAGGGTTTTTAGGGCAGTGAATCTACTCTATATAGAACTGTAATAGTAGGTCCATATTACTGCACATTTGTCCAAACTCAGAATGCATAATAAGAATGGACCTTAATATAAACTATGATCTCTGAGTGATAGAGATGTGTCAGGGTAGGTTCATGGATTGTAACTCATGAAGCACTCTGGTGAGGGGTGTTGATCAGAGGGGATTCTATGGATGCATGACAGATAGGAGAGTATATGGGAAATCTCTGTATCTTCTGCTCAGTTTTACTGTGAACCTAAAATTGCTCTAAAAAATAAAGTCTATTTAAAAACCAACCAAACAAAATCCAAAAATCTAAAACAAAAGTTCCTTCCTCAGTACAAACAACATAATTGGGAATTTACTGCAATATTCTTGCTCTCTTATAAATAGTAAAGAAAATATTTATGTACATCTAAGTCACAGACTTTTCAGTAAAAATGAAAATCAAAGAATGAAGTACAAATCAAAATTCAGTATGATCTTATGGCATTTTCCATCCTTAGTGGAATTTAATCTGCTTGGCAGACTCATTTTGGATTTGTTTCATCTGTGTGTGATTTTATACTGACTTAAAATCAGCTTCCATGAAATACTGATGCGTCCATGCCACTGAGTGTATATAAAAGACCTTTCTAAAATGTAGCGTATTGATACTTAAGAAACAAAAAATGCTTTTATTAGAATTAGACTATTAGCATGTGACTATGAAATAGATTATTTTATCATCCATTCAACAGTTATTTTTGAAGCTTTAGGCAGTTTATTTGAAAAGGAAAAAAATATTTCATCATTAAGTTATTTGTTTTTGTTGTTGCTGTTGTTTTCAGTTTGAAACCACTAAGACTGCAAACTAAAACTTTTGAAAATTAAAAACAGAACAAAATAGAAAATACATGTCTGTGTATTTGGCTTATATGTGGATGTTCTATATGCAGCTTACAGCTTAGTCATTAGAAGTCCTCATGCTGCTTTGAATGTTAGAAGTTTGGAATTAGTCATATTTTGGGGCTTGCCAAAATTTTATTGAAAAAAAAAATCTCTGTTTTGTGTCGATCCAAGTAATAATGCCTAGGATTTTAGAATGTTTGCCTAATTTTATTTTTAAAAGCACTCTCCATTTAATTAGAAGTTTGTCTTAATGGTGTCATTAGGAAATTAATGCTGGATTGCTAACCCAAGGAGCAATAGAAAAAATAATAATAATAATGCTGAAAGACCTTCATATTTTATCATGTACTTCACCCTGCTGAACCAAAGTGGAGAGAAATTACGAGAAATTAACTTTCCTTTAAAGGGAAAAATTTAGTTTTCATCTATGGTCTTCCATCTACCTGGGTTGATTTTACCCTCTCCATTGCCTAGCTACTTGCCTAAATCAAATCCGTAATGATTATACAGTTGAAGTGAAAAATAGATTTAAGGGACTTGATCTGACAGGCAGATGCCTGATGAACTATGGACAGAGGTTCATGACATTGTACAAGAGACAGAGAGCAAGATCATCCCCAAGAAAAACAAATGCAAAAAAAGCAAAATGGCTGTCTGAGGAGACCTTACAAATAGCTAACAAAAGAAGAGAAGCCAAAAGCAAAAGGGAAAAAGAAAGATATAGCCATCTGAATGCAGAGTTTCAAAGAATAGCAAGGAGAGAAAAGAAAGCCTTTCTCAGTGATCAGTGCAAAGAAATAGAGGAAAACAATAGAATGGCAAAGACTAGAGATCTCTTCAAGAAAATTAGAGATACCAAGGGAACGTTTCATGCAAAGATGGGCTTGATAAAGGACAGAAATGATATAGACTTAGAAGAAGCTGAAGATATTAAGAACAGGTGACAAGGATACACAGAATGACTATATGAAAAATATCTTCACAACCTAGATAATCATGATGCTGTGATCACCCACCTAGGGCCAGACATCCTGGACTGTGAAGTCAAGTGGGCCTTAGGAAGCATCACTACGAGCAAAGCTAGTGGAGGTGATGGAATTCCAGTTGAGCTATTTCAAATCCAGAAGATGATGGTGTGAAAGTGCTGTAATCAATATACCAGCAAATGTGGAAAACTCAGCAGTGGCCACAGGACTGGAAAAGGTCAGTTTTCATTCCAATCCCTAAGAAAGGCAATGCCAAAGAATGCTCCAAGTACTGCACAATTGCACTCATCTCACATGCTAGCAAAGTAATGTTCAAAATTCCCCAACCCAGTCTTCAACAGTATATGCACCATGAACTACCAGATGTTCAAGTTGAGTTTAGAAAAAGCAGAGGAACCAGAGATCAAATTACCAACATCTGCTGGATCATGGAAAAAGCAAGAGAGTTCCAGAAAAACATATATTTCTACTTTATTGACTCTGCCAAAGCCTTTGACTGTGTGGATCACAATAAACTGTGGGAAATCCTGAAACAGATGGGAATACCAGATCACCTGACCTTCCTTTTGAGACACCTATATGCAGGTCCGGAAGCAACAGTTAGAACTGGACATGGAACAGCAGACTGGTTCCAAATAGGGAAAGGAGTATGTAAAGACTTTATGTTGTCATCCTGCTTATTTAACTTATATGCAGAGTTCAGTTCAGTCGCTCAGTCGTGTCCGACTCTTTGCGACCCCATGAATCGCAGCACGCCAGGCCTCCCTGTCCATCACCATCTCCTGGAGTTCACTCAGACTCACGTCCATCGAGTCAGTGATGCCATCAAGCCATCTCATCCTCGGTCGTCCCCTTCTCCTCCTGCCCCCAATCCCTCCCAGCATCAGAGTATTTTCCAATGAGTCAACTCTTCGCATGAGGTGGCCAAAGTACTGGAGTTTCAGCTTTAGCATCATTCCTTCCAAAGAAATCCCAGGGTTGATCTCCTTCAGAATGGACTGGTTGGATCTCCTGGCAGTCCAAGGGACTCTCAAGAGTCTTCTTCAACACCACAATTCAAAACCATCAATTCTTCGGCGCTCGGCTTTCTTCACAGTCCAACTCTCACAACCATACATGACCACAGGAAAAACCATAGCCTTGACTAGATGGACCTTAGTCGGCAAAGTAATGTCTCTGCTTTTGAAAATGCTATCTAGGTTGGACATAACTTTTCTTCCAAGGAGTAAGCGTCTTCTAATTTCATGGCTGCAGTCACCATCATTCAGGATTTGAAGTAGCTCCACTGGAATTCCATCACCTCCACTAGCTTTGTTCATAGTGATGCTTTCTAAGGCCCACTTGACTTCACATTCCAAGATGTCTGGCTCAAGATTAGTGATTACATAATTATGATTATCTGGGTCGTGAAGATCTTTTTTGTACAGTTCTTCCATGTATTCTTGCCGCCTCTTCTTAATATCTTCTGCTTCTGTTAGGTCCATACCATTTATGTCCTTTATCGAGCCCATCTTTGCATGATATTTTCAGTTGGTAAGAAATGCTGGCCTAGATGAAGCCTAATTTGGAATGAAAATTGCCAGGAGAAATCTCAATAACCTCAGATATGCAGATGACACCACCGTTATGGCAGAAAGTGGAGAAGAACTAAAGAACCTCTTGATGAAAGTGAAAGAGGAGAGTGAAAAAGTTGACTTAAAGCTCAACATTCAGAAAACAAAAATCATGGCATCTCGTCCCATCACTTCATGGCAAAAAGATGGAGAAACAGTGGCAGAATTTAATTTTTGGTCTCAAAAACCACTGCAGATGGTGACTGTAGTCATAAAATAAAAAGATGCTTACTCCTTGGAAGAAAAGTTATCACCAACCTAGACAACATTTTAAAAAGCAGAGACTTTACTTTGCCAACCAAGGTACGTCTAGTCAAGGCTACGGTTTTTTGAGTAGTCATGTATGGATGTGAGAGTTGGTCTATAAAGAAAACTAAGTGCTGAAGAATTGATACTTTTGAACTGTGGTGTTGGAGAAGACTCTTGAGAGTCCCTTGGACTGGAGGGAGATCCAACCAATTCATCCTAAAGGAAATCAGTCCTGAATAATCATTGAAAGGACTGATGTTGAAGCTGAAACTCCAATACATTGGCCACCTGATGCAAAGAGCTGACTCATTTGAAAAGACCCTGATGCTGGGAAATATTGAAGGTGAAAGGAGAAGGGAACGACAGAGGATGAGATGGCTGGATAGCATCACCGACTCAATGGACATGAGTTTGAGTAATCTTTGAGAGTTCGTGATGGACAGGGAGGCCTGGCATGCTGTGGTCCATGGTGTCACAAAGAGTCGGACACAACTGAGAGACTGAACAGAAGTGATTGCCTAGCTAATGCTTTTCAGGCATTCATATGTTAAAATCTTACTTCCTCAAAGAGTTTGATGATGTCAGTAGTCTTTCGCATCTATTTAAACCCTTTTCACTAATGCTTAAGTGTGAATCTCTGCCAAATAGACCCATGTGTCTATTCTAACTTTCTAACATCACATAGCTCACTATCTCATGGTCTTACTCCACACTAGTCACACTGGCCTCCATGCTGTTTCTCAAATGTGCCAGGCATTCTCTTTTCTCAAGATTATGTCACTGCTGCTCCATCACCTTGTACATTTTTCTCTAGTTGCCTGAAGCCTGGCTCCTTGTTTCGCTCAAACTTTTGTTCACCTCATTTTCAGCCTTGTTTTCTCTCTATTTATTTAAAATTGATTGCCCCGCTAGTATCTCAAGCTCCTTCCTTTGTTTATTTTCCTCCATATACCCTCTAATATACCATACTGTATACTCTAGACTATAAATTTGAATAAAGTAGATATTTTTGTTTCATTGACTGCTGTATCTCTTCCATATTGGAATAATGGCTGGCTTGTTGTAGGTACTCAAGAAATATTTTCTAGTAAACAAATGAATGGAAAATACATTAAGCACATTTAATCTGGGATCTATTGGAGCCCATAGATTGGTTTCATGGGTTCAGTGAATCTCTTGAAATTGATTATAAAATATGCATATGCATTCAAAAAGTGTGTGGCTATCTATCACCATACTGAGGTTTAACATAGTATACTTTTCAATGCTTAACACATATGGCATACCCCAAATTACAGTTAATATTAGTACTATGTTGAATGACAAGTACCTGTTTATGCATCTGTTTTATTAGACTACAAAGTTCTCAAATCTCTTTTAAGAAATATTATGTTTTCTAACATAATCTTTGAACTCAAATTCTCATATTTGAAAATACCTTTGATCTTATATTATGAAGCATGCAATAAGCTAACCTTGCTTAATAAATATTTGATGAACTGAGCAATTTGTATAACAGGTAAAAAGTCCACAAAGGAAAAATAGAGAATAAGTACAAGTTGGTAGACTGAATAGCACTCAATGGAATGTCCTTCCCAAACCCCATTAATGTAAGATTAATAAAAAAAAATGTATGAGAAAATTCTCCAAAAAGTGAACAAGATGTGAACATCATTGCACATGATTTCATTAACATTTTGGAAGATAGAAAGTAAAAGAAGAAGCAGTTATTGATGGAGAGATTTCAGAAAATTTGAGCCTTTATCCCTGGAAAGCTAAAGAATACCTGGAATGCCTGGGACTACAAAAAGGCAGGAAACAATAAAATGGAAATTTAAATTTGAATATTATTTGAAAATCTGAGGCTGAATAATCAATCTCATCTCTCTTTCACATATATACTCCTCACTCTGCCCTATATCCATTCTTAGAAAGTAAATTCAGAGTTACTCCAACACTAGAAAATAAGCTGGGAAGGAAAATATACAATACAAGAAATTGTGGCTGTAGTCCAGGAAATCAAACATTGGTGATTGATAGAAGAGAGATGTCATGAAGATAGCAGAATAGAATGCTACAGACCTTCTTTCCCCTCAAAGATATTAAGTTAACATTGAGTTAATTGTTATAGACCAGAACTCTAGTTGACAAGCTATAAAATTTACATATATATAAAATAAAAAAGGAATTCCAGCAAAAAGGATTTGAAAACCCACAAATGTTAAATACATATTTGTGCCTGTCTACGTACACAGTATTATGCATACGACCAGAAGAAACCTACCATATTTGGACTCTCCCATTGGATGGAAACAAGAGTACAACCAACATTCTAGCTTGTTAGAAAGTTGCCTGGTGGAATGGTTTTTATCTTACATTTCTTGGACCACTTATGGAGCTGTGGTAGAGTTTTGAAGCCACTAACAATAAGCAAGCTCCATTGCATGTTAGAGCTGTAGTTCCACAGGCAGATTACAAGGGGAGCAAGCAGCAAGAAAAGGTTTTAGAGGCCCTAATACTTTTAGCTGCGCTTCCCGGGTGGCTCTAGTGGTAAAGACTCCACCTGCCAATGCAGGAGACATAAAAGATGTGGGTTCAACCCCTGGGTTGAGAACATCCCTTGGAGGAAGGCATTGTATCCCACTCCAGTATTCTTGGCTGGAGAATCCCCAGGCAAGATGAATAAGTTTTGGGGGTGAAATGTAAGACATATTGACTATACTTAACAATATTAAATTAATTGTAATATTTTATACTTGCAAATTGTTAAATAGTAGATATTAAAATTTCTTACTGTACAGAGGAGCCTGGCAGGGTACAATCCATAGAGTCACAAAGAGTTTGACATGACTAAATCAACTTAGCACATGTGCAAAACCTTTAGCTAGGCTGACTAGCAAATGTTTTTCCCTTCGTAAAGTCAATGTGTATAAAAGGAATACAGAGGAGGTTGTTTTGTTTTGTTTTGTTTTTTCCCAAATGCCTGTGTTCCAGAAAAAGATTAAAAGGCATACAAAGAAAAAGCAAAAATGACCCACTCAAAGGAACAAAATAAAATTATGGAACCAAAACTAAAAATAATACAGATGTATGAGTTACCTAATAATAATTTAATAATAACTGTCATAAAAATGTTCAATAACTTAAAGAGACTACAGATTTAAAAAAATTGTAGCCAGGAAAGCAGTCCATGAACCAAATGAGAATACCAACAAAAAGAAATTCAAAAAGAACCAAACAGAAATTCTGGAGTTGAAAAAAATAAAAAAATTCACTAAAAGATTTCAATAGCAGACTTTTTCAGGCAAAATAAAGAATGATCAAGCTTGAACACAAGTTAATTGAAGTCATTAAATCAGAAGAGAAAAAAATAGAATTGAGAAATATGAATAAAATCTAAGAGATTTATAGAATACCATCAAGGGCACACTTCATTCAAATGAGTATATCTTTTCTTTTGTCTTTTGCTTATCTTCTTTTCATAGCTATTTGTAAGGCCTCCTCAGACAACCATTTTGCCTTTCAAATGTTGATGTGAACATTGACATTTTAGGAATCAGCGAACTAAAATGGACTGGAGTGGGTGAATTTAACTCAGATGACAATTATATCTACTACTGTATGAATTTAATTCAGATGACCTTTATATCTACTACTGTGGGCCAGAATCCCTTAGAAGAAATGGAGTAGACATCATAGTCAACAAAAGAGTCTGAAATGCAGTACTTGGATGCAATCTCAAAAATGACAGAATGATCTCTGTTCGTTTCCAAGGCAAACAATTCGATATCACAGTTATCCAAGTCTACGCCCCAACCAATAATGCTGAAGAAGCTGAAGTTGAACAGTTCTGTGAAGACCTACAAGACCTTCTAGAACTAACACCCCAAAAAATGTCCTTTTCATTACAGGGGACTGGAATGCAAAAGTGGGAAGTCAAGAGATACCTGGATAACAGGCAAATTTGGCCTTGGAGTACAGAATGAAGCAGGGCAAAGGGTAATAGGGTTTTACCAGGAGAAGCCATGAGCCATAGCAAACACCCTCTTCCAACAACACAGGAGAAGATTCTACAAATGGACATCACCAGATGGTCAATACAGAAATCAGATTGACTATATTTTCCTCAGCCAGAGATGGAGAAATTCTATACAATCAGCAAAAACAAGACTGGGAGATAACTATGGTACAGACCATGAACTCTTTATTGCCAAATTCCGAATTAAATTGAAGAAAGTAGGGAAAACCACTAGACCATTTAGGTATGACCAAAATCAAATCCCTTATGATTATACAGTGGAAGTGACAAGTAGATTTAAGGGATTAGATCTGATAGATTGTCTGAAGAACTGGGGATGGAGATTTGTGACTTTGTACAGGAGGTGGTGATCAAGACCATCCTCAAGGAAAAGAAATGCAAAATGGCAAAAAGATTGCTTAAGGAGCTTACAAATAGCTGTGAATAGAAGAGAAGTGAAAGACAAAGGAGAAAAGGAAAGATATACCCTTGAATGCAGAGTCCCAAAGAAAAGCAAGGAGAGATAAGAAAGCCTTCCTCAAGGCTCAATGCAAAGAAATAGATGAAAATAATATAATGGGAAAGACTAGAGATCTCTGCAAGAAAATGAGAGATACCAAGGGAACATTTCATGCAAAGATGGGCACAATAAAGGACAGAAATGGTATGGATCTAACAGAAGCAGAAGATATTAAGAAGAGGTGGCAAGAATACAGAGAAGAACTATACAAAAAAGATCTTTATGACCCAGATAATCATAATAGTGTGATCACCCACCTAGAGCCAGACATCCTGGAATGTGAAGTCAAGTGGGCCTTAGGAAGCATCACTACAAACAAAGCTAGTGGAGGTGATGGAATTTCAGTTGAGCTATTTCAAATCCTAAAAGATGATGCTGTGAAAGTGCTGCACTCAATATGCCAGCAAATTTGGAAGACTCAGCAGTGGCCACAGAACTGGAAAAGGTCAGTTTTCATTACAATCCCAGAGAAAGACAATGCCAAAGAATGCTCAAACTACTGCACAATTGCACTCATCTCACACACAATTAAAGTAATGCTTAAAATTCTCCAAGCCAGGCTTCAACAGTATGTGAACCATGAACTTCAAGATGCTCAATCTAGATTTAGAAAAGGCAGAGGAACCAGAGATCAAATTGCCAACATCCGCTGGATCATAGAAAAAGCAAGAGAGTTCCAGAAAAACATCTATTTCTGCTTTATTGACTATGCCAAAGCCTTTGACTGTGTGGATCACAATAAACTGTGGAAAATTCTGAAAGAGAAGGGACTACCAGACCCCCTGACCTCCCTCTGGAGAAATATGTATGCACGTCAGGAAGCAACAGTTTGAATTGGACATGGAATAACAGACAGGTTCCAAATAGAGAAAGGAGTACGTCAAGGCTGTATATTGTCACCATGCTTATTTAACTTATATGCAGAGTACATCATGAGAAATGCTGGGCTGGAAGAAGCACAAGCTGGAATCAAGATTGCTGGGAGAAATCTCAGTAACCTCAGATATGCAGATGACATTACCCTTATGGCAGAAAGTGAAGAAGAACTAAAGAGCCTTTTGATGAAAGTGAAAGTGGAGAGTGAAAAAGCTGGCTTAAAACTCAACATTCAGGAAACAAAGATCATGGCCTCTGGTCCCATCACTTCATGGGAAATAGATGGGGAAACAGTGGAAACAGAACAGACTTCATTTTGGGGGGCTCCAAAATCACTACAGATGATGACTGCAGCCATGAAATTAAAAGATTCTTGCTCCTTGGAAGAAAAGCTATGACCTACCTAGACGGCATATTGAAAAGCAGACACATTACTTTGCCAACAAAGGTCTGTCTAGTCAAGGCTATGGGTCTTTGAGTAGTCATGTATGGATGTGAGATTTGGACTATAAAGAAAGCTGAGTGCCGAAGAACTGATGCTTTTGAACTGTGGTATTAGAGAAGACTTTTGAGGGTCTCTTGGCCAGCAAGGAGATCCAACCAATCCATCTTAAAGGAAATCAGTCTTGATTATTCATGGGATGGACCAATACTGAAGCTGAAACTCCAATACTGTGGCCCCATGATGTGAAGAGCTGAGTCATTTGAAAAGACATTGATGCTGGGAAAGATTGAAGATGAGAAGAGAAGGGAACAACAGAGGCTGAGATGGTTGGATAGCATCACTGACTCAATGGACATGAGTTTGAGTAAATTCCAGGAGTTCATGATGGACAGGGTGGCCTGGTGCGCTGCAGTCCATGGAGTCGCAAAGAGTCATACACGAACTGAGCGACTGAGCTGAATTGATCCAATGGACTGAAATACACATTATAGAAATTCCAGAAGGGGAGACAAAAAGGGACAGAAAGCTTATTCAAAATAATAATGGCTGAAAACTTCCCACATATGATGAAATAAACTGAAAACCTCAAAGACTCACTTGGGGTAAATTCAAATAGAACTGCACAGTTACACATTCATTTTAATAAACTACCAGAAGTCACAAAGAATCTTGAAAGCAGCAAGAGATAAGTGACTCATCATATAAAAGAAAACTTTCATAAGATTGTCAGCAGATTTCTCAGAATAAAATTTACAGGCCAGTACAGGTTGGGATAACACATTTAGATGCTTAAAGACTAAAACTGTCAACAAAGAACATTAAATTCGGGAAAAAAAAAATCCTTCAAAAGTGAAAAAGAAATTAAAATATTCCCAGATAAACAAAAACTTAGGGAGTTTATTAACACAAGGCCAACTCCATATGAAACACAAAAGGGAACCGAAGGATGCTAGACAGCATGAAGCTAGAACATGAAACTAAATGAAAATATAAAGTTTTGTAGTAAATTTAATACATGGATAGATATATTAACCTGTGTTATTAAACTCTGGTGCCTAGAATATAAGTGACAAAAATATTTTTAAAAACTGTAAGTCTATCTTAATGGGTACACAATATATAAATAAATGAAAGGGGGATATTACTACCTATGACACAAGAAGATAAATGAATTATAAGATAGTGTTATAAACAATTGTATACCAACAATTTTGATATCCTAAAAGAAGTGCATAAATTCTTAAAAACACCCTCTTATCCAGACTGAATTATGAAGAAATACAAAAATCTCAATAAACCAGTAACTGGTAAGTGATGGCCCTGCAACCCAACAAAGCCTAGGTTCACACGGCTTCACTAAACAGATTTACCAAATATTTGAAGAAGAATTAGCACCAATACTCTAGAAACTTCCAAGAAATTAAAGAGGAAGAAATAAGTCCTCATTTTATGAGGGCATCATTACTTTGATGCCCATGCCAGACAAAGACAATACAGGAAAACTATAGACCTGTCTTTCTGATTATTATTTGTATAAAAATCTCAACAATGCCCTTGCAAACTGAATTCAGCAGCACATTAAAAGGTTTATATTACATGACAAAGTGAGATTTATTCCTGGAATTCAATTACAGTTCAATATATGAAATAAAAAATGAAAATAAACCAACGTAATAGAGCACATAATGGAATGGACAAAAAAAAATAACTATATCAATGGATTAAGAAAAAAACATTTGACAAGATTCAAGACCTTTTCATGACAAAAACACTTAATGAACTAGTGATAGAAAAAAACTACCTCAACATAATGGAATCCACCTATAAACAGCCCATAGCTAACATCGTTGTCAATGGTAAAAGACTGAAAATTTTGCAAATATGTATTGTTTAGCCATAAGCAATAAGAAAATGCTATCATTTGCAACAATATGGATGTATACTGAAACAAATATGAGAAAAACAAATATTGTTTGACCTCAGTTATACCTGTAATCTATATATATCCCAAATTCATAGAAACAGAGAGTAAATTACTATTGCCAAGAGAGGAGTGAAGGTGGACAAGAGGTACCAACTTAAGTGATGAGATTAGTAAGTTCTGGGGATGCAATGTAAGGCATAGTGACTACAGTTAACAGTATTAGATTTTGTACTTGCAAATCATTAAGATAGTAGATATTAAAATTCTTACATAGAAAAAAAAGGTAACTATGTGAGATAATTGATGCATTAACTACCCTCACTGTGGCAATACTTTCACAGTATGTGTTTATCAAATCACTGAATATTATACCTTAAACTTACACAACTTTATATGTTAATTTATCTCAATAAACCTTGAAAAAAATAAAATTAATACAATAGCAGTAGCATTTTGGTTATATGAATTAGAATTGTGTTCAAAGCAGTCTAAAGAGTTTATTTTCCCTGAGTGGGATTAAATAAGAATGGCAACATGGAGCCAGAGGAAAGCAGTGCAGAAGTATCTTAGATTTAACAGAAGTTATATTGATACAGTTTAATTCATTAATGTATGCATGAAACATTGATAGGGTAGATACATTATTTGGGGGCTTCCCCAGCGGTGCACTGGTGGTAAAGAACTTGCTTGCCCATGCAGGAGACATAAGAGATACTGTTTTGATCCCTGGATCAGGAAGATTCCCTGGAGTAGGAAATGGCAACCAACTCCAGTATTCTTGCCTGGAGAATCCATGGACAGAGGAGCCTGGCAAGCTATAATCCATGGGGTCACAAGCGACTGAGCACATATGCATTATTTTAGAGTAAAAACAGCTGGGTTTTGGCTAGAATACTTGCAGTATAAAATGGATATGGAAGAGATGTATTCTATAATATAAGTATTCTATACTTGGTTGATTAAGAGATTTGAAAGATAGCATACATTGATTTACCAATTCATGTGTCAGATTTGCATGAGTTTTTCTTTAAAAGGCCACTACCTTACTGGGGAGTGGCTGAGTATGCATCAGGGAGAAAAGGGGTTCAATAGCAATTCTTTTGTTTCGATTATTGAAGAAGCAGAAAACTACTCATGGGTACTGTGGAGGACAGAGCAGAGACAAGGATCTTGACATCTCTTTTCTATAAGATGTACAAATCAATAAAGGGTAAATAAACCCAGACAATGGCATCAACCTCCACAGAAACTTTAAACTAGACATCTTTGCAAGAATATACATTCACATTCTATGAATAGGTTAATATCAATTCATGAATTGCTAATTAGCAATTAACATTTAAACAAATAGAGAAAGTACTGTATTTTCTCTTAATTCTAATACCTAGGTGTATTTTAGCTGTTCTCCTTTAGACATGTAATTCCATCATTTATGGACTTTTCTTAAAAAGTGAAGTTTCTTTTATTGTGCCACAAATATTAGACTATTTTTTGTGGTTATATTTTCTTTCTGTACCATCTGCCTACAAACCAAAAATTCAACAAGTTTGAGCTCAAAATAGTACTACTATCTCTGAAATCTCTCACCTTTAAACTCAAATGTCCCAAATTAAACACATCATCTTCCCACAGTTTCCCCTCCTCCCTCCCTACCAGGCATGTTCAGGCTGCCTTCCTTAGAGTTATCCAAAAACAAATCACTTCATCTCCAGCCTCAATCTCCAATATCTAAATCTCTGTCTCCATTCTGTCACTTTCTTCTCTGTAACTGTTCTCTCAGAATAATTTTTATGCCCAGACATCTAAAAATTTGCAGCAGTTTAAATCTGGTTGCTTTTACTCCATTTGTACCCTGCTCAAACCCATGGCCACAATGCTGTCAAAATAATTGAATTACAAACCAAATATGCGCCTGTCTCTCCACTGTTTAAAGTGACACTCTCTTAGCTTCAAAATGAAAGTGAAGCATTAAGGATAGTTTATAAAGTTTTCCATGTTTTGATCTCTGTCGTTGCTTTAGCCCTGCTGTCTTGCTCTCACTGCGGTGGTGGTGACGGCATAACATCCTTGTACTCTTCCCGTTGAGAGGTGGTGTCCAGTCATTGCCACCGTCACCATACACTCATGACTGAATTTCTCCATTAGAATATGGTCGAAGTCATGGTGTTTCCCTAATATCTAAATTCAGTTAATGAGTTTACATATGTTACCCTGTGTGTCATCTCTATGATATAAGCTTACTAGTACCATTCCATAGGTGAAGAAATTAAGGCCCAGTAACTTTACAGATGTGACTAAGATTCAAACCCGAAAGCCAGGCTTAAAGAGATTTGCTTCTGCTTTCACCCTTGTCAATAATATTCATTCTTGGAATCCAGTTTTAAGGTAGATCTTGTGGAGAGATCCACATGGAGGAGAACCCCAACTTCTAGCAAAAACTTCAGCTGAGATGCCCCCAGTGACCAGCTCTAGTGGCCAGTCATATGAGTGATGCTTGTGCAGCAGATGATGTATCCCTGCTAAAATATGCCCTGATTGTATAATCATGAACAGGGAAATGATTATTAGTCCATTTGCCAAGTTGACAAAAAATCAAAATACATATGATTAACAAGTAATATATATATATTATTTGGATATATATGTGTATATATATAGTGTGTGTGTGTGTTGTCGTTGTTATTCAGTCGCTAAGCCATGTCTGACACTTTGCAACCCCATGAACTGCAGCACATCAGTCTTCCCTGTCCTCCACTATCTCCCTGAGTTTGTTCAAACTCATGTCCATTGAGCCAGTGATGCCATCCAACCATCCATCTTCTGTCGTCCCTTTGTTGTCCTCCTGCATTCAGACTTTCCCAGCATCAGGGTCTTTTCCAATGAGTCAGCTCTTTGCATCAGTTGGTCAAAGTACTGGAGCTTCAGCTTCAACCCCAGCCCTCCCAATGAATATTTAGGGTTGATTTTCTGTAAGACTGACAGGTTGGATCTCCTTGCAATTCAAGGGACTAGCAAGGGTCTTCTCCAGCACCATAGTTTGAAAGCTTCAGCTCTTCAGCACTCAGCCTTCTTTATGGTCCAACTCTCACATGCATACATGACTACTGGAAAAGTCATAGTTCTAAATTTTTGGACTTTTGTTGGCAAAGTGGTGTCTCTGCTTTTTAATATGCTGTCTAGACTTATCATAGCTGCTATCCCGAGGAGCAAGCTTCTTATAATTTTGTGGCTGTACTCACCATCTGCAGTGATTTTGAAACCAAAGAAAATGAAATGTGACACTATTTCCACGTTTTTTTCCATCTATTTGCCATGAAGTGATAGGACCAGATGCCATAATCTTCATTTTTTTCAAGGTTGAGTTTTAAGCCAGTGTTTTCACTCTCCTCTTTAACCTTCATAAAGAGGTTCTTTAGTTCCTCTTCACTTTCTGCCATTATAGACATGCTATATTTCCAAAAACAAAGAGTTCTTGTCTATACCTCTCTTATTCTATAGACTTTTCTAAAATGCCTTTCTTATCTAGAAACTCATTTTAACATGATTTTCTCTTTTCACAGATAAAGAAACAGAGGGTAACTATGTCTGGCCTTGTGAAGTCATTATGATTAACAATTGGCAAAGCAGAAAAATTGAAGTCAGGATATCCTGATTACCGGTTAAAGGCTTTTATTGCATTTCAGTGAGATTTTACTTGTAACACACATCAAATTTTGACTATAAAAATTTCAGTTCAAACAAAAGAAACAAAAGTATGTATACATATATATAGTTATCTAAATGCACTGAGATGACAATTGCTCTCAAAAGGACATGTGCTGAAAAATGAATCTCAGCAGGCTCCCATAGCCAGCTGGAGTAGGGCAACAACAAGTGAGGTTCACAAAAGAAACACTCCAAGGATACACGGAACCAGCATGAATTGATGAGACATGATTATAGAGTGCAGAGACATAATCATAGCATAAAGAACAGGCTCAAGTACCAAAATCAGAAATGTGAGAAAAGCTCTGCAAACATCTGCTTTCACCCAACTCAAGAATACTAGTCACATTTGCCTGGGGTAAAACAATCTGCTGGTCACACTTTGTCAAACTTAGATAGCAATTCTGAAACATGAGATGGCCAAGAAAATGGATCTGTGTCCAATGTACAGAAATATCCAACACAAAACTTCATAAATATATAATATATATATATGAATGCAGATGAATTTAGATACATGTCATTTTAGTACTCCCAAAGCCATAAAATATCTTTTTCATACTTTGAAACGTTTAGGGAAAAAATTGAGAATGATAATAGAGTTCTGCCAAAAGAATGCATTGGTCATAGCAAACACCCTCTTCCAAGAACACAAGAGACGACTCTACACATGGATATCACCATATGGTCAACATTGAAATAAGACTGATTCTATCCTTTGCAGCCAAAGATGGAGAAGCTCTATACAATCAGGAAAAAAAAGACCGGAGGGTGACTGTGACTCAGATCATGAACTCTTTACACCAAATTAAGATTTAAATTAAAGAAAGTGGGGAACACCACCAGACCATTCAGGTATGACCTAAATCAGATCCCTTATGATTATGCAGTAGAAGTGAGATATAGATTTAAGGCACTAGATCTGACAGACAGAGGGCTTGATGAACTATAAAGTGAGGTTTGTGTCATTGAATGAGACAGGGATCAAGATCATCCCCAAGAAAAAGAAATGCAAAAAAAAGCAAAATGGCTCTCCAAGGAGGACTTAAAAATAGCTAAGAAAAGAGAATTCAAAAGCAAAGGAAAAAAGGAAAGATATACCCATTTGAATGCAGAGTTTCAAAGAATAGCCAGGAGAGATAAGAAAGCCTTCCTCAGTGATCAATGCAAAGAAATAGAGGAAAAGAATAGAATGGGAAAGACTAGAGATCTCTTCAAGAAAATTAGAGATACTAAGGGAACATTTCATGCAAAGATGGGCTCAATAAAGGTCAGAAATGATATGGACCTAACAGAATCAGAAGATATTAAGAGGAGGTGGTATGAATACAGAGAAGAACTATACAAAAAAGATCTTCATGACCCAGATAATCACGATGGTGTGATCACTCACCTAGACCCAGACATCCTGGAGTGTGAAGTCAGGTGGGCTTTAGGAAGCACCACTATGAACAAAGCTAGTGGAGTGGATGTAATTGTAGTTGAGCTATTTCAAATCCTAAAAGATGATGCTGTGAAAGTACTATACTAATTATGTCAGCAAATTTGGAAAACTCAGCAGTGGCCACAGGACTGAAAAGGTCAGTTTTCATTCCAATCCCTAAGAAAGGCAATGTCAAAGAATGCTCAAACTACCACACAATAGCACTCACCTCACACGCTAGTAAAGTAATGCTCAAAATTCTTCAAGCCAAGCTTCAGCAATATGTGAACTGTGAACTTCCAGCTGTCAAACTGGTTTTAGAAAAGGCAGAGGAACCAGACATCAAATTGCCAACATCTCCTGGATCATCAAAAAAGCAAGAGTTCCAGAAAAACATCTATTTCTGCTTTATTGACTATGACAAAGTCTTTGACTGTGTGGATCACAATAAACTGTGGAAAATTCTGAAAGAGATGGGAATACCAGACCACCTGACCTGCCTCTTGAGAAACTTATATGCAGGTCAGGAAGCAATAGCTAGAACTGGGCATGGAACAACAGACTGGTTCCAAATAGGAAAAGAAGTACGTCAAGCCTGTATATTGTCACCCTGCTTATTTAACTTAATACATCATGAGAAACACTGGGCTAGATGAAGCACAAGCTGGAACCAAGATTGCCGGGAGAAATATCAGTAACCTCAGAAATGCAGATGACACCACCCTTATGGCAGAAAGTGAAGAGGAACTAAGGATCCTCTTGATGAAAGTGAAAGAGGAGAGTGAAAACGTTGGCTGAAAGTGCAACATTCAGAAAACGAAGATCATGGAATCCGGTCCCATCACTTCATGGCAAATAGATGGGATACAGTGGAAACAGTGGCAGACTTTATTTTGGGGGGCTCCAAAATCAATGCAGATGGTGATTGCAGCCATGAAATTAAAAGACGCTTACTCCTTGGAAGAAAAGTTATGACCAACCTAGATAGCATATTAAAAAGTAGAGACATTAGTTTGCCAATGAAGCTCCATCTAATCAAGGCTATGATTTTTCCAGTAGTCATGTATGGATATGAGAGTCGGGCTATAAAGAAAGCTGAGCACAGAAGAATTGATACTTTTGAACTGTTTTGTCAGAGAAGAGTCTTGAGAGTTCCTTGGACTGCAAGGAGATCCAACCAGTCCTTTCTAAAGGAAATCAGACCTGGGTGTTCATTTAATGACTGATGTTGATGCTGAAACTCCAATATGTTGGCCACCCGATGTGAAGAGGTGACTCTTTTGAAAAGACCCTGATGTTGGAAAAGATTGAAGGCAGGAGGAGAAGAGAACGACAGAAGATGAAATGGCTAGATGGCATCACCAAGTCAATGGACATGAGTTTGAGTAAACTCTGGGAGTTGGTGATGGACGTGGAGGCCTGGCGTGCTGCAGTTCATGCGGTCACAGAGTCAGACACGACTGAGCAGGCGAACTGAACTGATTCTGTGAAAGACTGAGGGCAGGAGGAGAAGTGGATGACAGAGGATGAGATGGTTGGATGGATCACCGACTCAATGGACATGAGTTTGGGTAAATTCCAGGAGTTTGTATGGATAGGGAGGCATGGCATGCTGTGGTTCATCGGGTTGCAAAGAGTCATACACGACTGAATGACAGAACTGAACTGAACTGAACTGAATCTCCTCTTGGAGGTTTACATATGCTTTAGTGTATCAATATCCTTAGGTGTTCTAGAGGAAATCAAACCTTCTTTAAGTCTTTGTTACCCATTCTTCTTTGAACCAAGATGTAGAAAACAAATTCTAGCAAGTGTACAGTCTTTTATTAAGGACAAACCCCTGTCCTCTTACTCTCCTAGGATATCACTGCCTCTGTTCCCTATTCTTCTGTTGGAAAAGAAGCAAAGGCTTTATATGTCAAGTAGCATTAACACTCATGTGGGAAAGAAATCACATGCTGAAGAGATTTTATGTATTTTTGGGTTTTGCCTTCTCTTGGAAAAAAAAAAAAAAAAACTCTGAAAATATTCCACTTACACTCCTGCAAAGCAACAATTAACTCTTGAGACAAAAGTTTTTGTGTTTGTGCAGTAGAACCAGAGATCAAATTGCCAACATCTGCTGGGTCATGAAAAAAGCAAGAGAGTTGCAGAAAAACATCTATTTCTGCTTTATTGACTATGCCAAAGCCTTTGACTGTGTGGATCACAATAAACCGTGGAAAATTCTTAAAGAGACGGGAATACCAGACCACCTCTTGAGAAACCTATATGCAGATCAGGAAGCAAGTTAGAACTGGACATGGAACAACAGACTGGTTCCAAATAGGAAAAGGAGTATGTCAAGGCTGTATATTGTCACCTTGCTTATTTAACTTCTATGCAGAGTACATCATGAGAAACACTGTGCTGGAAGAAGCACAAGCTGGAATCAAGATGGCCTGGAGAAATATCAATAACCTCAGATATGCAGATGACATCACCCTTATGGCAGAAAGTGAAGAGGAACTAAAAAGCCTCTTGATGAAATGAAAGAGAATGAAAAAGTTGACTGAAAGTGCAACATTCAGAAAACTAAGATCATGGCCTCTGGTCCCATCACTTCATGGGAAATAGATGCGGAAACAGTGGAAACAATGTCAGACTTTATTTGGGGGGCTCCAAAATTACTGCAGATGGTGTTTGCAGCCATGAAATTAAAAGATGCTTACTCCTTGGAAAGAAAGTTATGACCAATCTAGATAGCATATTCAAAAGCAGAGACATTACTTTGCCAACAAAGGTCCATCTAGTCAAGGCTATGGTTTTTCCAGTGGACATGTGTAGATGTGAGAGTTGGACTATGAAGAAAACTGAGCGCTGAAGAACTGATGCTTTTGAACTGTGGTGTTGGAGAAGACTCTTAAGAGTCCCTTGGACTGCAAGGAGATCCAACCAGCCCATTCTAAAGGAAATCAGTCCTGGATATTCATTGGAAGGACTGATGCTGAAGCTGAAACTCCAATACTTTGGCCACCTCATGCAAAGAGTTGACTCATTGGAAAAGACTCTGATGCTGGGAGGGATTGAGGGCAGGAGGAGAAGGGGACAACAGAGGATGAGATGTCTGGATGGCATCACCGACTAGATGGACATGGGTTTGGGTGAACTCTGGGAGTTGGTGATGAACAGTGTGGCCTGGCGTGCTGCGGTTTATGGGATCACAAAGAATCGGACATGACTAAGTAACTGAACCAAACTGAACTGAACCAGTGCCAGTTATTTTTATCAGTTATTTTTAAAATTTTACTCAGTTATTTTTATCTGCTTGACCCTCTAAGTTACAGAATTTGTTATCTTTCCCCTGGGACTTAGTGGGAAAAACGTCATTTACTTCGGGTGACAGGATATTGCTAGTGATTTAAGTAGAGATTTGCCATTACTTTGCAACTCGGCTTCCCTGGTGGCTCAGACAGTAAAGAATTTGCCTGCAATGCAGGAGACCCACGTTCAGTCCCTGGGTCTGGAAGATCCTTTGGAGAAGGGAATGGCAACCCACTCCAGTATTCTTGCCTGGAGAATTTCATGGACAGAGGAGACTTGTGGGCTACAGTCCATGGGGTTGCAAAGAGTCAGCTATGACTGAGCAACTAACACAAACACACACTTTGCAACTTAGTGGATTTAACATTTGCTTGAACTACTTGCTGATGATATTCATAGTTGAGAATACCAATACTCACTCATGTTGTTTTCTTGCATACTCACTCCCATTCTGCCTGGTTATGGATGAAAATAATGACGTCAAAGAGCTATTGATAATTTGTGGCCTGAAATATATGTGTAAATCAAAAAAAAAAGTTTTCCTCTACATTTTAATAAGATGATTTAAAAATCATCTCATCTCTGCTCTTTGGAAAACTTATCTTCACTAATTAGCATTCCGGGCAGTGCTATTCCCATCTTCTCCATGTACATGAGGGAATCAGATTGTCATTTGCTTTTATTCTGTTTAAACATCTATGAGGAACAAGAGTAAAATAATAAATATGCTAAACTTCTTATTTGAACTGTGTTTAGTACAATGCCTAGATTTTGCTATTTGAAGACTATTCCTCCAGCAATAAAATTATTATTTTTTTAAGTGTGGAAATAATACATCATATTCAGCATTTCTCTCCTCTGGTTTCTAAGAGCTGTTTTTCTTCTCCCTTCTGGGCATGAAAAGAAGATAAGCCACTCTGACTTTCTCCTTCTGCTCACTTTTCACTTCTGGTTATGTTTGTTCCTCAGGGAATAGAAAGTGTCAGTAGGCTTAGGAAGCAGCTTAAGGGTTACATAGGCTGGTTTGTCCATTCTCTGCCTGCTTACTAAGGAACTGTGTTGTATCTGTTAGCCTCCTCAGTACTGTTAGGGACTTTCTAGACAAAGGAGAAAAGATAAGGTAATAGAGAGCATTAATTAAAAAAACAAAACAACTTTCTATGATTAAATAATTTTACATTCACTGAAGAGTTGCAAAAATAGTATATATAATTTCTATATTTATTTTCACTAGTTTTGCCTTATGCTAATAACTTATTTAACCATAGAATATTTATCAAAACTAAGACATTAACACTGATACAGTGCTATTAACCAAAATATATAATTTACATGAAAAGTTATGTTAATTTCATCTTTTTTTTTCTTTTAACTTTTGTCCTTTTCTTTTCCAGGATCCAGTCAAGGATCTTGCATTGCATTCAACTGTTATATCTCCTTAGTTTCTTGTAATGTAGGAGAGTGCCTCAGAATTTTCTTTTCTTTAAAATACCTTATGCTTTTGAAAAGTACTATTTGTTTTATAGAATGTCCCTCAGTTTGGTTTTTCTGGTATTTTCTCTTGATTAAATTGATGTTATCTGTTATTGGGAAGGATCTCTCAGAGATCACATGCCTTTCTTAGTCATAGCAGGGGTTTTTGATAGACATATATCTATTACTGGTGATGTTAACCTTGCTTTTGACCACTGGGTAAAAGTGGTGTTTGCTTTCATTTTGTAAATTTTCTTTGTTTTCCCTTTTTCAATATTAATCATTTTGTAGGACATACCTTGAGACTACACAAAGATCCTATTTCTGCTAAAAACTAATTTCTGCCTCCACGATTACTAATTTTCTAATTGCTATTTTCCTTCTGTCACTAATATTTGAAACTCTTCTGTAGGGAATATGTGTCTTATCTCCTCTGCTTGTTACTTTATTTTGTTATTATTGTATCATATGGACTCATGCATCTTGTGAAGTGACTTGACAGTCGCTCAGTCATGCCTGACTCTTTGTGACCTGATAGACTGTATAGTCCACGGAATTCTCCTGGCCAGAATTCTAGAGCGGGTAGCCCCTCTTTTCTCCAGGAGATCTTCTCAACCCAGAGATCGAACCCAGGTCTCCCGCATTGCAGGCAGATTCTTTCCCAGCTGAGTCACAAGGGAAGCCCAAGAATAATGGAGTGGTTGGCCTATCCCTTCTCCAGGGGATCTTACCAACCCCTGGAATCGAACTGGAGTTTCCTGCATTGCAGGCAGATTCTTTACCAACTGAACTATGGGGGAAGCCCTCATGAATCTTATTGCAGCACAAAAAAATCATATACACCACAGAAATGAATAAATGTGATTATGTTCCAATAAAACTCTATTTATGGACACAACTGAATTCATATGATAGTTATATGATATGAACTGTTATTTCTTTTATTTTTTCAACTATTAAAATGTAGGAATAATTCTTAGGTCACAGATGGTATTAAAACAACCAGTGGATAGGATAAAGCTCACAGACTAGAATTTGACGTTTTCTGGTCTAATTCATAAATTTAACCTTTTTTGAAATACCTGATGCAACACTTATGGAAGAAATCCAGAGTAACCATGCTAAAAGTATCCAAGGAAAGAGACCTCTGACTCAAAAATATAATATTTAATAGCTTCCAGAATAGGAACAGTGAATCTCACCAGTGTTTATTTGTTAGCTTGTCTTCTTTAACAGATTATTCTCACCAGAAAGCTTTCTTATTTTCTTAATTAATTAATTTATTTGTCTGTACCAGGTGTTAGTTATGGCACATGGGGTCTTCTAGTTGTGACATTTGGAATCTTTAGTTGCAGCCTGAGTACTCTCAGTTGTGACATGTGGGAATAGTTTCCAACCAGGGATAAAACCTGGTCCCCCTGTAATGAGAGTATGGAGTCTTAGCCACTGGACCACCAGGAAAGTCCAAGACTTCTTTATATAAAGTCTACTAGAATCACCTTCTGAGAATGGAGTTGTAGTTTTGTTGCTTGTTTTCCCTGTTGTGACATTTATTTTTCAATAAATCTACAACAGATATCTTTGTCTAGAACCTTTAATTTGCCAGGAATTTTTCTAGACTCAAGATATAACTGTAAACAAAATAGGCTAAAATCTCTGTATTCATAAAGCTTATATTCTAATGTGTCCTTTGATGAGAGAGGGTAGAGATAGACACCAACTAATAAAAACAATATAAAATCAAATAGTGAGATATCTGTGAAGGGTTAAATAGTATTGAAAAAAAATGATCAAGGCAAAAGAGAAAGGAGTAATGGAGTTGGGTTGGTTCTATTTTAAATCAGAGGAGATTTCACTGAGATGATGACTTGAGAATAAAAGATTTGAAGGAAGTTAGTGAATTAGCCTTGGAAAAAGCTGGGAGCTGAGAATTTCCAGAAGCTATAAGAACCAGTGGGAAACCTGTAATTTCCCAAGGCCTATACATCTGCAGAAGAGTGAGGCAAGACAGGAGTTGCTGGAACAGAAGTTACAGGGTTGAAGTGGACTGTTTGTCTTGATTTAATTCTGTGAAGACAAATAGTTTAGCTAATTAGATGCATGTCAGAATTTAAGAGACAGAAAGAAAGAGAAGGGAATAAGAGAGAGAGGTAGTGGGAAGAGTGAATGAGATGCTAAAGTAAAATGAAGGCCAGGCTTGAAAATCCCTCAGACAAAACCAATTAAACCATGTAAGCAAAACTAAATCTAGTTTATGTCGTGACCAAGCAAAATTTAGGTTGTTTCTTATAAATCCCACCAATGATAATTATAAAAGAGACTTTAGCTATCTTTCTAAAGTGGCATAGGATAGTCATTTTTAACCAATCTCCTAATGTCTGGAACCGCTATTGTAACAACCTCTCATTGTAAAGGTTGAAATAACTTCCTTATTTTCACTTCATAAGCCATCCTGTAATATTACACCTCTAAGTTTGTATCCCTTTTGGATTTGAAAACTCCCAGTTTATGAGGTGTTCTTATATGTGCAATATACTCTTAACAAATACTATTTTGCTCATCTGGTTTTAACATTTACTGTTCCTGGATTTTTGACAGAGGGAAGACTGAAGATAAGGAGTAAAGGTGGGAGGGAGGGAGGAAGCAAAGAAGGAATCAAAGAGTGAAGGAAAGAAAGGAGGAAAAATACACTAGTTGGCCAAGAGTACGTTAATCTTCTAATATTATATACATTTTATTTTATTATACTTATGAATACTGTCTACTATTCATTGAGGATTTAAGAATTCAGTAAAGGTAGCCATTGATTTGAATAAAATTGATAGCAGTGCACATGTTTCATGTCAAATAGCAATGCAAGTGAATGTTTATATGCAAATAGAAATACAGCCATGCTAAAGACTTCCCCACAAAATTTTAGAAATTTTTATTGTCCACTAGGAAATCAGCCTCTTTTGTTCTTTTGTGTGTGATTCTGAAACGTTATTCTAGCATTCTATCTTTCTAAATAGAAATAAATACTTTGACTGGAAAGACCTTTATTTTCCTTAAACTTTTAAAAGTAAGGTTTCTCATTGAGAAGTTTAATAGATTTTGACAATGTTTATTCCATATTTCTATGAGAACTATCCTTTTAATCTTTTGAAAGAGAATTTAAATGACATGAGTCATTAAATGGCATTCCCCTGATAAAGCCTAGATGAACAAAATATACTCCCAAATGGCTGAAGCTGCAAGAAAGATTCTGGACCTGTTCTTGACCATGTATATCCCTGTGGACCAAAATCTGTAGAGAGTATAGTCTACAAAAGCAGAGAGATAAAATGAAAGATGCATAAGGAAGATTGAAAGAATGATGTGGAAAGAATTTTGATATTGTTCAAGTACTGGATTCTACTTTACTCTGAAGTCTAGCTCAGATCCTATCCTTGACTTCCACTGTACAGCCTAGAATAATTATTTACAAGTGCACTATTCTTAAGCTAATTTAAGTGGTACTGTTATTTGGTTGTTTGTAATGCAAACCCAAATGAAAGAAAAATTAAACTATAGTTCAAAATGTAGCGGGCTGGGCAGTAGATTCAACTAAGGATTCTTTCACAGTGGGTTGACAGATACCAGTCATTTTGATATTATTTATTTACTCTAAGGCACATGCTAGGAAACCACAGGAATGGGAGATTTAAGGTAATGTCAGGTTACCAGCTCATATATATTATGTGTGAGCTCTGCTCTAGAAACCATGGAAATATTACCCAAGTAAACTGACAAAAATCTTTTATCTCAGAGGAGCTTATATTTTGTTAAATAGTTGTTCACAGGGAAATTTTGTTCTCTTTAATTAAGCAATTACAATTGAAGCTAATTTTGTAAAAGGAAACTCTTTTTGCCAATCTTCAGATATATGTGGGAGAATGTGAGATTACCATGAGCAAGAAAGACATTCCGGAAATGGCAGGGGAAATTTCTCATCTCTTGGGGCAATACCATTGCTATGAATCCTTGCTAGGCAGCAAATGGCAGTGCATCTAAAAACAGAAATATGGAGTCTCCATGCTTATTACTAAGAAACAGAGCCAAAACAGTGGGGTCCAAATCAAATAGCAAGATTTCACAAGATTTCTGGATTTTTGCTAGCAGCAAACAGAACTCCTTCAAATGAAATTGCTAATACCAAAGTTTTAAGGATTAAAAAGTTTAAAGTTAATTCATACAGTTTATATTATTTTTGAATGATAGCTATTCTATGGAAGAATCCTCAATTTACTGAAAGCTTTAATTAAAATATGGACATGATTCATATGTTTGAGGAGTTCATAATTAGGCTGTGCAAAGCTGTGAGGAAATAAATAACAGTGCAAAGTAGAGAAGAAAAATGTCCAGAGGGATGTGCACAATCATAGATACGGCAACTGCCAAAGGGCCCAGATTTACTCTAAGCCTGAATCTATACACTTGACATTCAGAGGAAAGCTGAATCTCACTTTAATGAGAAAATTTTATCATCAACTTCTGCCTTCCTCATACAAGAAGCTAGCTGCTAAAAGCATTATGTTAATGATTGACTTTAAAAGCAAACCTTGAAGTAAGAAGTCCTAAAACTACTACTTTATTCATACATTTTTACATTTATTTAGTGGAAAAATTTTTAATCATTTTCTATGTGTTCTACTATGAATGCATTTGTAAACAGTGCCTTAGTGTCCTGTGGAAAAATAAACACAAGATCCATCCAAGAATAACAACAATAATATAATAGAATAAGATAAGGAGACCTAATCCATAGAATCTCAGACTTTAGAGCTAGAAGATAATTTAGAGATTATTTAAATCAATTCCCTTCATTTTGAAGAAAAATAAAGTTCAAATAAGTTAAATGCATATACAGTGCCAGGAATAGATTCAGATATTCCAAATGAAAGTGGCAGCCAGAACTACAGAGGAGCCAGAGTCTGTACAGTCTTACAGCTAAAGAAAACATGCACACACGCACACACACACAGAAACATACATGAGCTCCATTTTCAAGTGTTCTTTGTTCTTATTTTTGTTTAATGCACAAAAGCACTACATTTTATTGATTCATAAATATATATTGAGAACATACCATATACCAGGCTTTCTATTAAATGTTAGCAAATACAGTGTCTGCCCAAGTATTTGTCTTCTAAAACAAATAAACCTATACGACCATGCTTTGAAATAAAGGTTATATTAAATCAGATTTTATCTATGCCATGAGGCTATGACTCCTAATTCTCACTAAAACTATAATTCTAAAGGCATAGATATTGCTTGAAATAGTATTTTCAGAAAATTGCAGTGGATGACATAAATAAATAGCATGCCATGCTAAAGTTTCCTATAAGAAAGAGCAGATCAAGCTATGATTGCCACAGGATGGGAATCTGAGAAGCTGATAGAGGGGTATTAGTCTCCCTGCAGGATAAGGCCATCAGTTCAAGAGAAAGGCATAAAGAATTCAAATACCATCCATACTTTTCCAGTGGCCAACAATGTTCCTCTGAGATAGTAAAGGATGACATGCATGGGTGGATTTCTGTAGGACAGGCATTTTCCACAGCAGCAATTTTTACAAGTTACCTAGTTAATTAGAGAGATACCAAAAGATGGCAGTATGATGGAAAGGTCCCAGAAAGCATAGAAATATGTGAGGAAGTCAAGATTTCTAGATAAAATCTGCCTGAAGACCAGGTTCTATATAACATTCTATATAATCCTTATGACATAGTGGGCACCTCATCAACTTGGTGAATTATTGACTAAATTAATGATATTGTTATCACTCGCCTTTGTAAGTAATGTATTACATTCAGTCTTTCTTTGAATACATGTTGCTTTTATACCTATCATATTCAAAGTAACCTGATAGATTCTATTGATAATAAATACAAAGTAAAATGGACACAGTTCTGAACTCAAAGACTACAGAGTATAGTCAAGCACCCGTAACAAGCTTACCCATATCTAATTTATAAAGAAGTATAATGAATGCAAATAATTGACAGACGTAAAATTCAAAGGAAAAAGTCACTGTTGTCAGAAGGAAAACCAGTATCTACAATTTGTTTATAAGCAAGAAAGAAACTGAGATGGAAAGAACAGAGGGTCATTGGCTTCTAAGAGAAACAGTGCAGAATATGGTTGGGCCAGGTTATAATGTATAAAAACAATGAGTAATCAGAAAAGGTGTTGCAAGTTACAACAAGATCAAATCTTGAAAGCTTTGTAAATTATTCTTAATTTTCACTTTACTTGATGGTATAAAGAATCTGAAAGTCTGTGAGCAGTAGGGTCAGAATTAAGTGGCTGTGTAATGTTTAATGCGACAGTCAGTTGTGATAGAAAAGGAAGAATTCAGAAACCACATGCATATAAATAAATTTGATGGCTATAACAAAGGCCCATATTAATAAACTTAAAAAAAACTATTATTTCCCATGAATTTTAATGTAGGAAGATGTAATTGCAAAAAAATAATACCTTGGTTCATAAAAATTGGATAATTTATAGTAAACTCTTTAAAGTCAAACATTGTGTGTTTTAGCAATGTCAAAGGAGTAATAAAAAATCAATGTAATATTAGTACTCTTACCTTACATTATAGCAAACTCGTAGCTATTATCGACTAAATGCTTTGAAAGTTCTTTAAGGAACATTATAATAGAGTTTTTAATGGAAAAAAAGAAGGTCGGTTTCACAGCAAGAGAGGTCTGCATCAAATGATAGAAGAAATTCACAGTTCACTGCCTTTTCTATAGTGCATCTTCTGTTTCTTGCTTGAGTTTGGGGCAGATAACAATGGCAGGTGGAGGTGGCAAAGGTCAAATTGCTCTAAAGGTGTTGAACTAAATCATTATATATATACAAGAAATGATAGAAAAGGCATGAGCAGAATTCTCCAGGGAAAAAAACATTAAAATAAAAATTATTTCCCACTGTCCTACAAAGGCTGGATCTCTGTTGTCCTAATGTTGCAATCAGTTCTTGATTACCTACACTAATTGGAGAAGTAGTGGCACATTAATCTCAAGTTCATTTATATGTGATGACTGACTCAAGGACACTTGATAATATCCATGGCCTGTTGAGCCTCCTTGAGAACCATGTTCTAATGATCCAATACCAGAATTCTATCACCAGTTCTTAGGACTTGTAGAGTACCCCTGAGAAGACTGAAAAGGAGTGAAAAAAAAAAAAACAAAAAAATGAATATTCCATTTTACTTCATTAACTATAGAGAACCAGGAAGGGCATAACAATAACTAAAATACAATTTTCACAGAATTGAGCTAGGATATACTGCCAAGGCAGCTGTGAATTTCATTCTATGATGGAAACAACGTTCATTTCTAAAACTACAGGAAATAGAATAAAATCTAAATCTACAGTACAGTAGGTACATTATGGTAGCATACTACCATAGTGTCCTATACTGTATGTAGATACAACTATGTAGTTGTACCCTGCACAACTACATCACTTCAAAATCTGACTTCAGAGACCAATAAAAGCTGCCATATATCATGTTCAGACACATTAGAATTGCAGAAAGTAATTAAAAACCAGTGGATTGTGCAATTTCTTGCTCCTCCCACCCCCTCACATGTGCGCATGCATAAGTTACTCACAAATCAATGTGCACTTCTAATGGAAGTTGTATTCCATCATTCAGAAAAAAATATTAAATGTGCCTAATAATTTCCATAAAGTTTGAGGATGTTCACCAATCCCCTAAAACTTTCTCTAGTTAGAGAGTGAGGGTTTTTTGTGTAGAGAACAAAGCCTTCAGTTCTAGTCAGTTCTACCCAGTAGTTAGTAAAGTCTTGTGCTATGGAAAAGAGACTGCATCTGAGTGTGTCTGTCTTTCAGTATGGATGTCTAGGAAGTGAAAATAATTATAGTCATACTCATAATTGTAAAAACAATAAATGCAACACCAAAATCTGAAGATTATATTTAAAATTTTTAATATAAGCCTTTTGTTTAAAATAACTGGGGGAAACAGTTGATTTATAAGTGATGAATAGGAAATCTCAAGATTTTTTAAAAACTACTTAACCCAAGATTGTAAACTTAGTCTAAACATCCTTTTAGAATAGGAAGTTCTTAACACTGAACCTGTTTTAACTAAAGCAATGCTTTGCCCATGATGCAGTTTTCCTTTAAAAGCTTAGCACATCTTTTCCTCTAAGTTTAAGTTCTTTATCATTTTATATCTTGTTTTGATAGATATGTGGCTTTGTGATACACAGAACAGTTTTTGTTATTGCTAGAAGAGAATCAGACAGCTCCAAAACCTGTCAGGGAAGCCTAGGGGAATGGTAAATATGGTTCACTTTTAAGGGAAAATCTTCCAGTGTGCCTGGCGTTGCGACCACTGACTAGCTCAAGGGGCAGACAGAGAGATGGAAAGCTGACTCTGCAAAGTGATTGAAAGATAAGCATTTGGGAGGGTAGAATCCCTACTGTGAGAATGACAGGCAACTTCTTGCAGGTTTGATGAGATTCTCACCTTAATCAGGTGGCATCAAAGCACTGTGGACCTGAAGACTAGGGAGCTTGTTCTCCCAGCAGGGCACTGCTGCATGTTATTTTCCCATATACAAAGAAAATTGAAGCTTTTGAAATACAAACATTTGTTTACGAATTTTGGAATCTTTTTTTCTTAAACATTACCACCCTTTTGACAATCCAGTTACATATCTACTTTAATATGAATTAGAACAATATGGTCCTTCTGTACATGTTTTGTTATTGTTCCTGTTGTTGATAAAAGTATAGATGGCCTAGAGATATGATGAAAACTTAATTGTTTTAACTGAAGATATTAAATTTGGGAAAGTGATAAGGCATTTTTCCAACCAAGGTTACGCTTCTACTTCATCCATCACTCATATAATACCTTCTATATCCTTGATGGTGGCTTTCTCCCATTATCTGTCTTTAGCATATGTCTCAAGATTGTATCTTTGGTCCTATTCTTATTGTTCCATCAGTTCAGTTCACTTCAGTTCAGTTGCTCAGTCATGTCTGACTCTTTGCAGCCCCATGAATCACAGCACGCCAGGCCTCTCTGTCCATCATCAACTCCCGGAGTTCACTCAAACTCATGTCCATCGAGTCAGTGATGCCATCCAGCCATCTCATCCTCTGTCATCCCCTTCTCCTCCTGCCCTCAATCCCTCCCAGCATCAGAGTCTTTTCCAATGAATCAATTCTTCGCATGAGGTGGCCAAAGTACTGGACTTTCAGCTTTAGCATCACTCCTTCGATTGAACACCCAGGACTAATCTCCATTAGAATGGACTGGTTTGATCTCCTTGCAGTCCAAGGGACTCTCAAGAGTCTTCTCCAACACCACAGTTCAAAAGCATCAATTCTTCAGTGCTCAGCATTTTTCACAACTCTCACATCCATACACGACCACTGGAAAAACCATAGCCTTGACTAGACGGATCTTTGTTGGCAGAGTAATGTCTCTGCTTTTGAATATGCTATCTAGGTTGGTCATAACTTTCCTTCCAAGGAGTGTCTTTTAATTTCATTGTTCTCAAACCTTGCCCTGCATTTTAGTCTTTGCTTCCACTTAAGATGCACAGTCTCCTCCCTCTATCTGGTGCATCTTCTTTTTTCTTTCATGACTGATTCTTTCATTAATTCATGCATGACTTTCTAGGTCATAAGATGTCTTTTCAGTGTCCATAGCACTGTATTTAATTTTCCACTTCTATGTTCATTTTGCATTAAATTTGCTTAGATTCCTTCCCCTTTTTGAAAAGCTTATCATTTAAAAAAATGTTTAAGTTTGTGCCATTAAATTAGCATTCACTTTTCTTCATTGCTCTTTGCTATTTTTACTTTCAACTTATCTTTTTTACCCCACTTTTTGTCATTACTTTCAGTCTCAGGATAATTAAAGAATTATCCAGTCGTATTTTTTTCTTGTCCATGTTGCTTGAAGGAGGAAAGTGCTAGTGTAATGAGAATGAATGTGGTCAAAGCATTTTTTGATCAGACAGAGCTAGATTTTGCATCCAGTGCTACCTAGATATGTAGACTTAGTTACCATTCCTATCACTTTCAGCAAATAGTTATAATACTTACAATTGAGGATTTTTAAAAGATAAATGTGTTAGGGAAAGCACACTGACAGAAACTGCCCAGCCTGGCCAGGCACCATAGTAATCATTTGCATGAGTTGTTTTAGGGCTGGAGGTCCTGGTAAGGAACATGTAACTAATAAGCCACCCCAACCAGAAGAGTCCAGGAAAGGTCAAAAGGAGACACAATGTATCCAGTCACCTCCCAGAATCCTCCTCTCTGGCATCCATCTTGGCTGAACAAGGTGTGCACCACCATGAAGGACTCTTAGTCAGATGATTGGCTAAAAACAACCGAGAAACTAATCCCATCACCATAAAACCCAAGACTGCCAGCCACGTGGCAGAGCTGTTCTCCTGCGTTCCCTTACCCTATTGCTCTCCACCAAGGTGTCCTTTCCCAATAAAATCTCTTGCTTTTTCAGCAGATGTGTCTCCTCAGACAATTCATCTCTGAGTGTTAGACAAGAGCCCAGTTTCAGGCCCTGGAAGGGGACCCTTTCCTGCAGCAAATGCATTATCCCATGTTCAGTGCTTGGGCAATTAGAGGCATTAAAATACATTATTTCCTTTCTTCTCTTGTTTATGTCTCAATACAAGTAAAGAAATAGGTAAATTTAATTATAAACCACGTAGAGAAAAACTCCCACTCTGGGCTTTAATTACAGCATTAAGAATATTATTTTATGATTCATACCTAACGATGGCAATATCCCACATGTTTGCTTGTGAAGAACAAGGCTGTATGATGTAACAGACCTGAGTTCCAATCCCAGCTATGTCACTCCCTTGCTATATGACTGGGCAAGTTAATTAAACTGAATTTCAGCTTACATATCTGTAAAAAGGAAGTGTAATAATGCTTATCCCTCAAAAGATCATTTGAAGATTAAATAAGAGAGTTTGATTCACATTTATACCTATGTATGTATTGATCACAATTGTTGAAGGAAATAGTGTATGGTTTGATTGTTGCATAAAGGTGAGTAACATAGCATCCAGAATTAACATGAAATTTTGTAGAATAATCCAATCACTCCTAATAGGAGTCTATAGAAAACATTTCTCTCTATAATGTGCTTCTCCTATAGAATAAGAAACAAATGGGTTGGGGGAAGCTCAAGAGGGAGGGGGCAATTTATATATATATATATATGATTATGACTGATTCACATTGTTGTATGGCAGAGACAAGCACAAGAAAAAAAAGAAACAAAATCATAGCCTATTAAATATCTTGTACACATTCTTTCCTCTTCATTCTACTTTCATCCATTTTGCTCTAGTTCTTTGTAAATTTGACTTCACATAGGCATCTACTTCTTACTACTGTCTTCTGATATTTTCATGGTTTACAACTCTGACTGTACATTAGAATCAACTGAAGAGCTGTAGAGAAAATATGAATATCTACATTTTAGATAAATTGAATGGGGATCTCACAAAGGTTCTTAAACTTTACCAGGAATCAGAATCATCTGGAGAGCCTTAGAAAACATAAGTTTCTGGGATTCATCCTGAGTTTCTGATTTAGTAGGTATTTCCAACAAATTCTAAAGTGATACTGATTCTACTGGTCTGGGAATGTTTTTGAGAACTACTTCACTAAGGGGTAAGACTCTGATGTTAGTATTTTTATAAAAAATTCTCTCATGATCCTGATCATACCCAGAGAAGAGAATCCCAGTGTTAGCTTTCACTTGGCTTCAAAAGCTACTGATTTTACCATTCATTGTTGTGCCGACCGTTACCCACAGTCTGGACCTTTGGTTGTCAAGACAGTACTGTCAGCATATCATCCATCCATTAATCCAGTCATCCATGCAACCACCTGTTAAATAAATACTTACAATGAGATAAATTTCTTGCCAACAGAATTTCAGGAGCTTGTGAAGAAGACTAACAAACAAAAATTTTAGTATAATATAAATGTGTTTAATTTGGGGTATTGTTATTGTTATTTAGTCACTAAGTCAGGTCCAGCTCTTTGTGACTTCAGTGACTGTATCCCTTCAAGCTCTTCTGTCAATGGGATTTCCCAGGCAAGGATACTGGAGTGGGCTATTATTTCCTATTCCAGGGGATCTTCTTGACCCGGGGATCTTCTTGACCTGGGGATCAAACCTGCATCTCCTGCACTGCAGGTGGGTTCTTTTACCACTGAGCCATCTGTGAAGCCCCAATTTGTGGCGCAGGATTGGAGAAAAAACTCTTTCTGACTTCACAGATCTCATGATGTTGATGTCAATTCTCAAATTATAAGTACAGATTCAACAAGTTAGTCAAGTAGGGCAGATAATTCTAAAACACTTTTTGGTTTTGTTTTAATGTTTATTTGCTTAGAAGAATGGCACAAACTAAACTATAAATATTTTATTTCTTAAATGATTAATCTTTATGATGAAAGATGTTAAGTATGTAATCTAGGCTGACTGTGAGATACTTGGGTGGGATATGGGTGAGAAAAGGAAAAATAAATTTTGTCAAACTATACTGAAATTCAGTCCAAGTTTTAACATCTGTCAGCACAAATCCACATTCTATAACTCAGAATAATCCTTACCTAGCAAAAAGAACAATAGGACAGAAGTGCAACAATTTTCATCTAAAAATTTATCATAGTTATTTATCACTGAGCCCTTCCAGCGCCCCCATCGCACTTGGCATCTGGAGTTACTTACGTTTGGTCACTAATATGAAGATAGGCTGTAAATCAGGCTCCACTCTCTAACTCCATTGGTGCCACTGAAAAAATAATTAGCACCTGCACCCCAGGCTCAGATTGCAACTCCACTGCCTGTGTATGCATCATTCCAAGTACAAACCAAACTATTTCTGCTGCCTGCTCTGACCACCTTCTATCCTAACCCTACATCATTTCTCTAAACATATGGTTCAGAAGTAATCTAAGGTGTGACAGACAACGTAACAGCTTTTTTTGAAAGCCTCAGTTCTTGTGCCTGTTCATTTGAATGCTCAGTGCCAATTCTATGCTCCTTTGTAGTGCTGTCTGCCTACCTGCTAAATTGTCGCTGCCACTTCCCATATTCTTGCTATTAACAATGGCTGCTGTTGCCATGTCTTCGTTTCAAGTATCTCAGGTGACTACACAGTTCAAATACACTTGTGACAAACATAGAAATGCTTAATTTGTTCCCATGACTCCAGGGCTGAAGTAAATAATATCTGCATTGCTCCTGTCTGACACCTGCACTGAACATACATATGTTTCACCTGCTTCAGTTTCTAATTCCATTTCCCAGAAACATTTAACTTGTCTTTGTGTACTAAGATGTTTTCATTAATAATCTCAAATTAACCTCAACTAATTTATAGTATATGAAAATAATAGTGTACACATTTGTTTGTAATGCATGCAATGCAAACCAAGTATTTTGGGCCTATATCTACAATTCTAAGTGGAACACTTACAGGATCAAAGAATTACAGAGTTTTAGCAAGACCTTCCCTGGTGTCTCAGACGGTAAAGCATCTGTCTACAATGCAGGAGACCGGGGTTTGAACCCTGGGTTGGGAAGATCCCCTGGAGAAGGAAATGGCAATCCACTCCAGTACTATCGCCTGGAAAATACCATGGACAGAGGAGCCTGGTAGGCTAGGGTCTGCTGCTGCTGCTAAGTCACTTCAGTCGTGTCCAACTCAGTCTATGGGGTCGCAAAGAGTCAGATACAACTGAGCAACTTCACTTTCTTTCTTTTGGATATAATCTAGTCTTAACTTACATACACATGAGGATATTGAGATGCAATAAAGTTATGTAACACAGACCTTTCAGTTCAGTTCAGTCGCTCAGTAGTGTCCGACTCTTTGCGACCATGTGAATCACAGCGCGCCAGGCCTCCCTGTCCATCAACAACACTCAGAGTTCACTCAGACTCACGTCCATCGAGTCAGTGATGCCATCCAGCCATCTCATCCTCGGTCATCCGCTTCTCCTCCTGCCCCCAATCCGTCCCAGCATCAAAGTCTTTTCCAATGAGTCAAATCTTCACATGAGGTGGCCAAAGTACTGGAGTTTCAGCTTTAGCATCATTCCTTCCAAAGAACACCCAGGGCTGATCTCCTTCAGAATGGACTGGTTGGATCTCCTTGCAGTCCAAGGGACTCTCAAGAGTCTTCTCCAACACCACAGTTCAAAAGCATCAATTCTTCGGCGCTCAGCCTTCTTCACAGTCCAACTCTCACATCCATACATGACCAC
>SJYT01081319.1:0-42424 GCA_006410635.1 Cephalophus harveyi
GGAAATCAGTCCTGAATATTCATTGTAAGGACTGATGTTGCATCTGAAACTCCAATGCTTTGGCCACCTGATGCGAAGAGCTGACTCTTTGGAAAGACCCTGATGCTAGGAATCATTGAAGGTGGGAGGAGAAGGGGCCGAAAGAGGATGAGATGGTTGGATGCCATCACCGACTCAATGGTTATGAGTTTGAGTAGGCTCCAGGAGTTGGTGATGGGCAGGGAAGCCTGGTTTGCTACAGTCCATGTGGTCACAAAGAGTCAGAGTGACTGAGCTGAACTGAACTTAGAGGTCACTTTGCTTATCAGGCTGTTGGACAGTTGCTTCAGCAAGCAAGAAATGGAAGTCTCTATTCACTTGGAAAGCACCAGGCTTGGGGGAGGGCAGAGGAGGAGCAACACCTATCTTGATTTAGTTCCCCAATGAAATGACACCATATCGCCCACAGCTCCTTACCTGGATTGCTCTTTCTGACTCTCTGCTACTTAAAGCAGCATGACTGCAGCTAGACCACGTTGTGGGTCACATTCCTGGCCATGGCCTTGGGCTCTCTGGACCAGCCTCCCCACTTCTAAGTCACAGAAGCCAAGGGCAGCACTTAACTCCTCTGCATCCTCATTTCCCAGGATGGTACCAAGCCTTGCAGAATTGATTCGGTTTGCTTTATGACACAATGCATAGCTGATATTTGTAAATGTTCCATGAGTGTTTGAGGAACAATTCTCCAATTATGGAGCCCAGTGTTCTGTGTGTTTACATTATATCAAGTTTGTGGGTTGTGTTGGTCAAATCCATGCACTTGCTGAGTTTTTTTCTTTTCTTATTGAACCCGCCAGTCACTGAGACATGTTACAGTCTCCCACTATAATACTCTGATGGTGGATCTATCAAGCTCTCCTTATAATTCTGTTCATTGTTGCTTTACAAAGATGTATTTTTTAAGCTATTTCATCAGAGGCATGCAAATCTAGAACTGTTATAGCTTCATAGTGAACCATCGAGGGCTTCCCCAATAGCTTAGTGATAAAGAATCTGCCTGCCAATGCAGCAGACATGGGTTCGACCCCTGGGTGGGAAGATCCCCTGGAGGAGGGCATGGCAAGTCACTCCAGTATTCTTGTCTGGAGAATCCCATGGACAGAGGAGCCTGGTGAGCTATAGTCCAAAGGGTCGCAACTGGATATGACTGATGAATTGAGCACATAGAGAACCGAGTTATTATCACTAAGAAGTAGATTTCAGTAATCTATGAATGCTATTGGCCTCAGGTTCTGTTTTGACTAATATTAGTCTAACTTCATAAGCTTTCTTTTGGTTAAGTGTGTATCTTGTACCTTTCCACACAGCCTTACTCGCCTGTCTCTACTGTGTTTGAGATTTGCTCTTGGAAACAGCATAGAGTGCAAATCACTGTGTTTTCTATCCTATAGGCAATCATTGTCTTTTAACTGTAGAGTTTAGTTCTAGTATGTTTCAACTTCTTTCTACCATCTGGTTTTGTGCTTTTTGTTTGTCCCATTTTTTTCTGTTTCTTTGTATCACCTCCTCTTTCAGTTTCTTGTAGATGTTGTGTGTGTGGCTGGGGGGCTCTTCATTGCAAGAGCATGTTTTATTTTTTTGTAAAATATGCATACCATGGGGTTTGTTGCCAGTATTGAATGAGATGAACAAACTCACATGAAATGCTTATCCAGTGCCTAACACAGAGTAAGCCCTCCTAAATGGGAACTATTATTAGAAGTTCGAGTACTCTTTCATCTTTAGTGTTCCCTTGTATCTTGAGGTTCCGCTTCTGTTATTCTCCTTCCTGCTGACAATATCCCATTTGTTTTCAGTCCCTTTTCTTTCATTTCTCCTTTACAGCCATTTGATTTCCTGCTTCTGCTCAGCCCTCCATCCCCAAGGCAACTCGGTGGTGAAGCCCTTTAGAGAGGAGTCTGTGTGCTGCGGCTCTGTGGCACAGTAGGTGCGGGAGAAGACAGTGCCACCTTGACTGAATCCCATTCCACAAGGTGATAGAGGTACCCCCCCAACACAGGGCTGCATTTGCATGTCATTCTAGGCTGGCCACGGTGAAATGGAATCAGCTGTGATCATCAGTTTCTGTGAAATGGGTATAAGGCCACAGAACCCACCAGCTAGGAAACAGTTTAATTCCTTGTGTCTCTTCCTAGAGAGGATGGCTGGATCCTGGCTGTCTGCTCTCAAGAAGTTGTCCTGCTGTGAGCATGTGGGTGTCACCATACTAGGAATTTGTGTATGTACTAAGCAGAGCCTGGAAAGAGGAACCATTTGTACTCAAACACATTGTGGTCAGAAGAAAACTTTGTCATCATTGTTGTGACAGAACTGCAGCTAAATTTAGCAAGCTACCTACTTTGTGTGTGTGTGTGTGTGTGTGCACATGTGTGATGCCTAGAGAAAGTAATACATTATGTTTCCAAAAAGCAAAATATTCCCAGACAAAAAAGAAAACCTTCTTCATACCTGGTATTTGATTACCATGACCATTCCTCACCCCACTTCATATCTTCGCTTTTTCTGTGTCCTGTGTAGCATGACATTCTTTCAAATGAGATTATATCACTAGAGGAACCCTGGAACTTGGTGGAGTTTCGGGTGATTTTCTGTTCTCTGGTGGTTTCTGTGCTTGGGTTGAAATAAACTGAGGAGTTGAACATCTGTATTTTGAATGGGCTTCACACAAATATGAGAGTCTAATCTCTTTTTTAAATTAATTAATTTAATTTAATTGGAGGATAATTACAATAGTGTGATGCGTTTTGCCACACATCAACATGAATCAGAAGCCCCTTACCACCTCCCTCCCCACTCTATCCCTCTGGGTTGTCCCAGAGCACCGGCTTTGGGTGCCCTGCTTCATGCATGGAACTTGCACTGGTCATCTATTTTACATATGGTAATGTTCATGTTTCAATACTATTCTCTCAAATCATCCCATAATCTTTTGATAGCAATTTTGTATATACTTTTATTCTTCACAGTAAACAGTAAATAGATGCTCTCAGTATTTTTTGACATTTGTTTCAAAATTGCAATATCCACTTACAATGTGAATGATATGCTATAAATCCTTGTTAGCGTGTACAGTAACAAAAGGCTTCTCTGGGATTCACATGTTCTAAAAATACAAACTATATAGAATGTATCATAACTGTCTTCACCAAAGTGAATGCTTCTGCCAATGTGGAAAATGGTAGCAGTTTAATTTCTTGAAATCCACAGAAAAGATGTGGAGAAGAAGGTGAGATAAACATATGCCGGAGGGGACTTCCCTGGTGGTCCAGTGGTTATGAATCTTCCTTCCAATGCAGGGAACATGGTTTTCATCCCTGGTCGGGGAACCGAGATCCTATGTGTCCTAAGGCAACTAAACCCGCATGTTGAAATGAAGAACCAGTGCAGCCAAAAACAATAAAACCCCAAAATATATACCGGAGACCTGGTGCAGAGTGAAACCCACCTAGAGTCGTGAGACAGTTTTAGGAAAAAGTAGGAAAAGGAATAGAGGAGAAAGAGGGAGGAAATGGGAGAGTGGGTATTAGAATTTTCTATATTTTTAGGTGCATCAAGTTTTAGTTGCACACTTGGGATCTTTGACCTTCATTGTGGCATGCAGTTTTTTTATTGTTTTGTTTGTTTGTTTGTTTAGTTGCAGCATGAAGGATCTAGCTCCCTGACCCTGGATTGAACCCAGAGCTCCTGTATTGGGAGCATGGAATCTTAACCACTGAACAAGTAGAAAAGTCCTGAATCTTCCAGTTGTAGTAGTCAGGGAAGAATTTGATTTGAAGTGACTCTGAGGGTGTGTTACGTCCCATAATACGTTGTAGGCCTGTGGCTGTCACATTTTTTGATCTCGGGACAACTTTAAACTCTTAAAAATTTTGGGAACCGCAATTCAACTTTGTTTCCCCATCTCCCACAGGTGTTCATCCCAAGGGCATGCCTTCCTTAACAGCTTGCACTCTGAACTACCTCAGAGTTCACTTCCTGGGAAGATTAACCTATGACAAGTGTCTAGCCCAGGAACTTCCATATTTATGCAATTTACTTTCCACAGTAAGGGATATATTTGACTTCAAATAAGTACGTTTAATAATATGTGGGGATTATTTGCTTTGTAAACATTTTTTTTTTTTTAATCTCATAAGGTAGTTCTTGGATAATATAGCTTAGGAAAATATGGCATAATCATTAGGGAAATGCAAACCAGAACAACAATGAGGTGCTTCTTCCCACTCATCAGGATGACTATTATTTAAAAAAGAAAGGAACAAGTTTTGAGGAAGATCTAGAGAAGTTGGAATTCTGGGTCACTGCTGGTAGGAATATAAAATGATGATGCTACTGTGGAAAACTGGCCATTGGGAAAAGTCTGGCAGTTCCTCAAAAAGTTAAACAGGGTTGTCATATGATCCACACATTCTACTTCTAGATATATATCTAAAAGAATTGAAAGCAGTGAGTTTAACAGGTATTTGTTCATCCATGTTCATACCAGCATTTTTCACAAAAGCTGAAACATGAAAGCAGCCTAAACATCCCTTGATGGGTGGATGGATGATCAAAATGTAGTGGAATATTATTCAGTCTTAAAAAGAAAGGAAATTCTGACAATGCAAAAACAATGATGAAGCCTGAAGACTTCATGCTAAATGAAATAAGCCAGTAATGAATGGACAAATACTGTATTATTCCTCTTATCTGAGTTATCTGGAAGACTCAGGTTCATAGAAACAGAAAGAACAGCGGTTCTTGCCAGAGGCTGGAGAGGAGGGAAGAGTGGGGAGCTATTACTTAATTCACACAGCATTTCAGATTGGGATGATGAAAAAGTTCTGGAGATGGATATTAGTGATGGTTGCACAGCAATGGGAATATTCTTAATGTCACTGAATTGTACACTTAAAATGGACAAAATATTTGTTACAAATATTTTATTACCAAATACTTTTTTAAAACTAAGTATAAATATGTCTAGAATCTTGCAATACATTAGTAAGTTGGTTTCATAAAATAGTTAATGAGTCATTCCTTTTTATTGCCAAATAATAGTTCATTGTAGGAATATTCATTGGAAGGACTGATGCTGAAACTAAAGCTCCAATACTTTGACCACCTCATGTGAAAAGCCGACTAATTGGAAAAGACCCTGTTCTGGGAAAGGTTGGGGGCAGAAGGAGAAGGGGACGAGAGATGATGAGATGGTTGCATGGCACCACCGACTCAATGAATGAGTTTTGGCAAACTCCTGGAGACTGTGAAGTACAGGGACGCCTGGCATGCTGCAATCCATGGGATCACAAAGAGTCAGACACAACTGAGCGACAGAACAACACAACCACCATAAAAACATTAAGCTAAGTGAGAGAAGTTAATCACACAAAAACCATGTACTGCAAGATGTCTGGAAGATGCAAGTCCTTAGAGACGGAAACTAGTTTAGTGCTTGCCTAGGACTGGGAGGAGATGTGGGAAGGAAAGAGGAAAGGCTGCAAAGCGGTGTTAATGGACACAGGGTTTTTTGAGGCAGAGTGACGTTAAGGTTTTAAGTTGATTGTGGTGATGATCATACAACTCAGTGGCAATACTGAAAATCATTAAATTCACTTTATATCTCAATAATGCTTTTGTTAGCAAAAAGATTAATGAAAACCAAAATCATAGAAAAGTCTCTTGAGGAATATCTTTCCTGATTGACCTAAGAAATTAACCTTTTATGCCTCTGTGTGGAAAGGTTCATGAATTTTCTTGTATTTCCCTTCAATCATTCAGTAAATATTTATTGCCAATTTTCTGTGGGCAAATAACACTATTGAATGACATAGTGATCTACAAAAAAATATTGTCTTAAAACATGGTGTCTGCCTTTCAGAAGCTTTCTCTCTGATTGAGACAAGCCATACACACACAAAATGAATTTAATTAAGGCAGTGCCACATTGGAGTTCAATTATTGACTCATGTCCTTTTGCCACACACTATAAACAGAAAGCATTATTATTGTAAAATTAGTGATACTGAAAATAAAATTTCACAGTGGTTAAGAGCAAGGGCTCTGGACCAAGACTGTCTGGTCTGAATCTTGGCTCCATCATTTGCCAACTGTGTGACATTGTGCAAGTTAGTTAACTTGTCTGTGCCTCAGTGTCCTCCTGTTGAAAATAGGATGATTATGATAATAATGGCACCCACTTCAGAGAGTTGTTGTGAAGATTAGATGTGTTAATACAGATAAAGTGCTGAGAACAGATCCTTGCACATAGTAAACGCTCAATGAAAGTATTAGTTACCATCATTTCCAGAAAACTGTGGGTGACTTCTCTGATGAATATTAAATATTTGTGCAGTGAAAAACTTTAAACCTACATTAAAGATCCTTCTTAACAGAGCTGAAACCCTATTATGGAGATTTTGGCAACATATATGGCAGGTGTCATTCAGGATGTCATAGTTTTATTGGTTCAAGGCATCTACAATGTCCCATATCCTGAGTGAGCATGAAGTACAGGCTCAAAATATATTAGAATTCAAAGTAAAACCTTAGAGTAAAATGTTAACATTTTGGATGATGCAATTATGTCATTTTTTAGTCATTTTTTAATTTTTTTCTCAAAATGACTGGATTACTTTTATTTGTTTATATATTTTATTGTTAATATTTCAAGTCCACAGAAATGGGCTCCATAGAGACTAACATGCTGAGCCCTTATGGCAGAAAGGGAAGAAGAACTAAAGAGCCTCCTGATGAAAGAGGAGAGTGAAAAAGTTGTCTTAAAGCTCAACATTCAGAAAACAAAGATCATGGCATCTGGTCCCATCACTTCAATGGCAAATAGATGAAGAAACAGTGGAAAGAGTGGCAGACTTTATTTTGGGGACACTGAAATCACTGCAGATGGTGACTTCAGCCATGAAATAAAAAGATATTGCTTGGAAGGCAAGTTGTGACCATCCTAGACAGCATATTAAAAAGCAGAGACATTAATTTGCCAACAAAGGCCTGTCTAGTCAAGGTTATGGTTTTTCCAGTGGTCATGTACCGGTGTGAGAGTTGGACTGTAAAGAAAGCTGAGCACTGAAGAATTGATGCCTTTGAACTGTGGTGTTGGAGAAGACTCTTGAGAATCCCTTGGACAGCAAGGAGATCCAACCAGTCCATCCTAAAGGAAATTAATCCTGAATGTTCACTGAAAAGACTGATGCTGAAGCTGAAACTTCAATACTTTGGCCACCTGATACGAAGAACTGACTCATTTGAAAAGATCCTGATGCTGGGAAAGATTGAAGGAGAGAGGAGAAAGGGATGACAGAGGATGAGATGTTTGGATGGCAGCACCGACTCAATGGATAGGAGTTTGAGTAAACTCTGGGAGTTGGTGATGGACAGGGAGGCCTGGCGTGCTATAGTCCATGGGGTCGCAAAGTGTCAGATACCACTGAGCAAGTGAACTGAACTGAGCTGAACATGCTGAGCACACGTATACCCATTACTTAGCTTTGTTAAACTGTAACCCTAGGAACTTCCCTGGTGGTCCAGGGACTAGGACTCTGTGCTTCCAGTGCAGGGATTCAGGGTTTGATCCCTGGTCAGGGAATTAGATCCCACATGCCCCAACTAAAAGTTCAAATGCTACAACTAAAAAATCCCACATGCCACAGCTGAGGATCCTACATTGCACAGCTTAAAAGAAAAGAAAGGAAAAGATCCCTTGTGCTGCAATCAAGACCAGGCTCAGCCCAATAAATAAAATTCAAAAATTTTTTGAAATATAATAAAACATATGTCTGGAGCTTTTAAATAAATTAAAGCAACTGGTAAATAAAAGTTCACTTTAAAAAATAAGTAAAAATAAACTGTATCCCTAGGCCTTGTGAACCTGAGTTTCCTTTCTAAAGAATTAAAACGTTCCAGAGTTGACACACTATATACACCTTTCTCAGTCTCTCAGACACCATCTCTCCCTAGAAGTGCCCTTGAGTATTTTTATACTATTACTACAGTGAGGGTATTCATAAATAAGATAGGGTTTTTGCATATTTTAAGACTATATATGCAGAGAACAAGCTTGTGGTTGGAAGGGATAGTTAGGGAGTTTGGAATGGGCATGTAAAGTAAAAATAAACTGTAACCCTAGGCCTTGTGAACCTGAGTTTCCTTTCTAAAGAATTAAAACGTTCCAGAGTTGACACACTATATACACCTTTCTCAGTCTCTCAGACACCATCTCTCCCTAGAAGTGCCCTTGAGTATTTTTATACTATTACTACAGTGAGGGTATTCATAAATAAGATAGGGTTTTTGCATATTTTAAGACTATATATGCAGAGAACAAGCTTGTGGTTGGAAGGGATAGTTAGGGAGTTTGGAATGGGCATGTACGCACTGCTATATTTAAAAAGAATGACCAACAAGAACCTACTATATAGCACATGGAACTCTGATCAGTGTTATGTGGCAGCTCAGATGCTGGAGGCAGGTGAGGGAAGTTTGTAAACATATGGCTAAGTCCCTTTACTATTCACCTGAAACTATCACAACATTGTTCACTGACTATACCCCAATACAAAATAAAAAGTTAAAATATATACACAAATGGTAATCTGCACATGTGTCATTCTGTAACACCATTTTCATTTAACACTTTCTGAGACTCCTTCATGTTGCTACATGTAGTGCTAGTTCATTTTCGCTGTTGTAGAGAATTCCAGAAGGTTTATGTCTATTTTGTCCTTTCTTTTGATGGAGGACATTTATATCCTTTCCATTTTTTCCCTATTACAAATGGGGTTCCACTGAAAATTCTTGGCGATACGTATAGATTTCTCTACATGCCCATCTAAAAGAGATATTTGCATCTTCCACTTGAACAGATATTGCCAAATTGCTCTGTAAAGTACTTCTTTTCTCACCAGCAGTGCCAGGAATTTTCCATTGCTTCACATCCTTGCCAAAAATTGATATGTGTTGTGCTTTTAAAAGTTTTGCCAGTTTGATGGATGTGAAATGATATCTTATGGAAAGCACATAGAATTTTGCCTGACACATAGTAGGGTCTGAGTAAGAGTGAGTTACTATTTTAATGACCATATCCATAATCAATATGATGATCAATATGGGTTGGGCACCTTTTCATTTGTTTGTTAGTCATTAAAAGTTTTCTGTAAGGTACCGCTTCAGGTCTTTTTCCCATTGTTCTACTATATTGCCTTTTCTTAGTGGTAGTTTTAATGACCATATCCATAATCAGTATGATGATCAATATCGGTTGGGCATCTTTTCATTTGTTTGTTAGTCATTAAAAGTTTTCTGTAAGGTACCGCTTCAGGTCTTTTTCCCATTGTTCTACCATATTGCCTTTTCTTAGTGGTTTATAGGATTTTTTAAGTTTTCTTGCACTAATCCTTTGTTTCTTATGTATCCTTCGGCGTGGCTTTAACTTCATTTATCGTGTCTTTTGTCATTCAGAATTATGTTTTTTTTTTTTACTTTAATATATTCAGATTTATCATTTCACCCTTTGGGTTGTGCTTTTTATATCTTATTAAAAAAAAAAAATCCCTTCCCTATTAGTGGGGCTTCCCAGGTGGTGACAGTGGTAAATCCACTTGGCAGTGTAGGAGACATGAGATGCAGATCTGATCCCTGGATCAGGAAGATCCCTTGGAGAAGGAAATGGCAATTCACTCCAGTATTCTTCCCTGTTAGTGGTTATGAATTCGCAAGGGAACTCTCTTTTTCTGGACAGAGCCCAGGCCTACTAGGCAATCTTTCATTTAGTCTCCTCTGCCAGTGGACACATGGTTTTCCCTAATTTTCCATTTCACTGAGGGAATAACAAATTAATGGTCCACGATTAACATGAGGGTCATGATCTCAAAGCCTTGGCTCCTCTCTCTGTATGTACATTGAACTGATTAGTATTAGCCTTAGCTGAGAGCTAAACCTGATACTCCAAAATACTAGAGATATTGATAAGAGCAAAATTGTCTCCTATGCCAGTCCAGAGAAAGGCAGTCCATGCTGGCACAGAGTATTTATCTTCACCATGTCCTCAGGTACGCAAGCTCTTTCTATCTTATTGGTCCAGTCTATGTGGCCTCTGTATCTCAGGTCACTTCGTAGTCCAAGAAGGCCCTAGCTTTCACGGTAACATTCCAGCAAGCAGAAAAGAGCAAGAGGTCAAGAAAAAGGGACATGGCAGCTGTCTTTTAAGGAAGATTCTCAGTAGCTTCCAAATGACATTTTCTTTAATACCCCATTGGTCAGAACTTAGTCATGATCGTCTTTATTCTGGATGACTGTCCAACTGAAAATTAGGAGTTTGGTTTTAAATACACAGGAGAATGCATATTGGGGGCTAACAGTCTTGGCCACAGAGAACAAATCTCATCAAATCTCAAGTTGCCCATATAGTACTCTAGTTTTTAGTTCTCTCATCCTTTCTTATTTTCTTGTACTCTCAACTGTGCCTTTCAGTCATTCAATAATTATTTGTTGAGCATCTACTATGAAGCCAGGAACTGTTTTCAGAGCAGGACTTATACCAGTGAAGAAGATAAAAGCCCTGCCCGCATGAAGCTTACATTTTAATTGAGTGAGGCAGACCACAAGCAAACCAGAAAATGCAATACCATAATGTCAGAGGGTATGAATTGGGATGGAGAAAAGTAAAGCACATTTACTAAGGGGATAAGGACTGCTGGGAGTGGAGCGAGTGGTTACCAACATTTGGGTGAGAGCATTTCAGGCAGAAATAAGATCAAGTGCCCTGAGGAGGAAGTGGACGCGGTATGTTCAAGGAAAAGGAACAACAATAGGGTGTGTGTCACTGGAGCATGGTGGGAAAGTGGAGAGAGAGAAAGAGATCAGGGGTACACCAAAGATGCCAAAGTACCGATCAGCCAGAGCATAGCAGGTTTTTGTTTTTATTGGAGTGAGAAGAGATCCACTGGAGGGTTTGAACAGAGGGGCATTCCATGATCTGACTGACATTTCATATATGTGATCTCACCACACTGCATGTGGGATCTTATTTTCCCAACCAGGGATCAAACCTGTGCCCCCTGCAACAGAAGAATGGACTCTGAACCACTAGACCACCAGGGAAGACCTTAAGTTTTATAAAGACCACTTCAGCTGTAGAATTGAGAATAGACTCTAAGGTAGTAAACAGTGGATGGGGGGAGATAAATGAGAAGACTACTGTGGTTGGCCAGGCAGGAGATAAGAGTCACTCAGATTAGGTTGGTAGTAATGGAGGTGGCTTCCCCAGTGGCTCCATGATAAAGAATCTGCTTGCAATGCAGGAGACTCAGGAGACCCAGCTTCGATCCCTGGGTCAGTAAGATCCCCTGGAGGAAGGCATGGCAACCCACTCCAGTATTCTTGCTTGAAGAATCCCAGACAGAGGAGGCTGGCTGGCTACAGTCTATTGGGTTGCAAAGAGTCAGACATGACTGAAGTGACTTAGCACAGGACAGCACAATGGGGGTGACAAGAAAGGGTAAATTTGCAGGTATATTGTGAAGATTCAGCCGAAAGCATATGCTGAAGGGTCAAGACAAGGTGTGTGTGAGACAGAGAAAGTTAATAGAACCAAGTCTTCGGTTTCTCTCCTGAGCAAACGTTGAGTGGTGATGTCATTTACAGAGACAAAGAATTCTGGGAAACAAGCAGGCTTGAGGGATGGAAATCAAGAGACCTAGTTAAATTTGAGATATGCAAGGCAGACATGATACCTTTGGGCATAGCATTTGCAAGCTTAGAGATATTCGTGGGAGTCATCAGCATATACGTGGTCATGAGATGGGGGATGTCAGGAGGAAAGGCAGCCTAGAGTTTGGGACAGTTCGCAGCAGGGAAGATGGGACATCCTCTTCTGATTTATATTTTTTCAGTGAAATCAGAAGAAAGATCATTTGCTGAGAGGGACATGGTAGAGAAGAAACTGGAAGTTTGAGGAGAGGGGAGACACTGTGAAATATCTATGTGTGATGTATTTTATACAACATTTCTAGGTGTTTGTTTTGGAACAGAGTTTTGTGTTATTCAAGGAGCAGTTTGCTGTGGTAGTTCACTTTTACAGAAAGGAAAAGGTCATTTTATTTTTTTTTAATATTTTTAAAGTTAAATTCATTTATTTTAATTGGAGGCTAATTACTTTACAATATTGTATTGGTTTTGCCATATATCAACATGAATCTGCCACGGGTGTACAGGTATTCCCCATCCTGAAGCCCCCTCCCTCCTCCCTCCCCGTACCATCCCTCTGGGTTATCTCAGTGCACCAGCCCCAAGCATCCTGTATCCTGCATTGAACCTGGACTGGCGATTCATTTCTTATATGGTATTATACATGTTTCAATGACATTCTCCCAAATCATCCCACCCTCGCCCTCTCCCACAGAGTCCAAAAGACTGTTGTATATATCTGTGTCTCTTTTGCTGTCTCGCATATAGGGTTATCGTTACCATCTTTCTAAATTCCATATAGATGCATCAGTATACTGTATTAGTGTTTTTCTTTCTGGCTTACTTCACTCTGTATAATCGGGTCCAGTTACATCCACCTCATTAGAACTAATCCAAATGTGTTCTTTAAATAGTTGAGTAATACTCCATTGTGTATATGTACCACAGCTTTCTTATCCATTCGCCTGCTGATGGACATATAGGTTGCTTCCGTGTCCTGGCTGTTATAAATTGTGCTGCAATGAATATTGGGGTACACGTGTCTCTTTCAATTGGTTTCCTCGGTGTGTATGCCCAGCAGTGGGATTGCTGGGTCATAAGGCAGTTCTATTTGCAGTTTTTTAAGGAATCTCCACACTGTTCTCCATAGTGGCTGTACTAGTTTGCATTCCCACCAACAGTGTAAGAGGATTCCCTAGGAAAAGGTCATTTTATAAGACATGTAGTTACTTGTAATCATCCTATCCTTGGCAACATAGAAAAAAGAAATAATCTCATATACACCCATGGTGGATTCATGTCAATGTATGGCAAAACCAATACGGTATTGTAAAGTAAAATAAAGTAAAAATTAAAAAAAAAAAAAGAAATTGAAAATGTTTCTTACAGATTTCCAGTTGCCATGAGGAAGCAGGGTAGGGGAGGGAAGTATTGGGAGTTTGGGATTAGCAAATGCAAACTCTTATGTATACCATAAATACACAACAAGGTCCTACTGCATAGCACAAGAAGCCATTCAGCATTCCATGGTAAACTGTGTGGAAAAGAATATGAAAAAATATATGTGTGTGTGTATACTGAATCACTTTACTATACAGCAGAAATTAACACAACATTGAAATCATCACACTTCAATATTTTAAAAAATCTAAAATGCTTCTTAAATTCCAGCAAATGAATCAAATTGAAATGGAATTGGCTTTCCCCTTTCCTTACATGGGAGGCATGACATCAAAGAGTGATTTGCCTAATGTCTCACCAGGACTAGGTGACTGTCATCCTACAGACAGGGTGAACTCCAGGGATGTTTGGCCACTGGTCCCCTATCCAGGGAAGAATGCTGTGGCTCTACAATGCTGCACTGAATGTGTAGACAGGACAGAGGACTAGAAACTGAGAATCAATGCTTCAGCTGTCTTGGGCAAATTAGCTGAGTTCTAGCCACCTGAAGATGTCATGGCCCCTAACCAAAGTGGATCTGAGTATTTCAGTCTGGAGACCTTGGCCAGGCAGTCCCTGAGGTTAGACAGAGCCAGCATGTACTTAGGAACTCTCTCCCATTCTCTGCTTCATAGTCCCTTTCATGTCAACTAGATTACAGAGCATCATTTCCCCTCTCCTTCAAGGCCACCTCATGAAACACTGGCAGTCATTAACACAAGGCCACCTCATGAAACACTGGCAGTCATTTTCTGCAGTGCCAGATGTAGGAAGAAGTAACGCTTCTTTAGCTTATCCTTCACACTGTGAGGAACTTATACTGGGACAGACATGTACTTCTGCTTACCATAGTCATAGAGGATCTTTCTTTGCAGTCTTCAATTTTGCTTAACTGTCCATGTCAGGAAGCCATGTGGACAAGTGGTGTAGATATGGACAAAGATCTCACATGGTGTACGTATGGATGAAGAAGTGGGACAGATCCAAGATGTGCTCAGGAAGTGAGTTCTGTAGGACTTGCCCAATTAGACAGGGGAAGGAAGGAGCATGAGGATTCCAGACCAACCAAATCCAGCCCATTTATTTCTTTATGACCCACGACCTAAGAATGGATTTTACATTTTTCAATAGCTGGGAAAAAATCAAAAGGAACCTATCATTTTGGAACCTATGAAAATTATGTGAAAACTTTTTAGTGCACCTAATTGAAGATTGATTGGAACAGAGCCCCATCCATTTGCTACATGCTGTCTAATGACCGCTTTCATTCTGCAGTGGCAGGGCTGACTAGTTGCAACAGTGACCGTATGGCTGGCCAAGCCCCAGATATTTCCCACTTGCCTTTTTATGGAAACTGTATGCTGACCTAGACATTGGAACAGAGCCCCATCCATCTGCTACATGCTGTCTAATGACCGCTTTCATTCTGCAGTGGCAGGGCTGACTAGTTGCAACAGTGACCGTATGGCTGGCCAAGCCCCAGATATTTCCCACTTGCCTTTTTATGGAAACTGTATGCTGACCTAGGTGACTCGTAGGTTCCTGGCCTGGGTAACTGGGTGGGTGATATTGTCATCACAGAGACGGGGAACACAGGAAGAGGAGCAGGTGTTCAGGGTAGAGTAGGAGGTCAGGTTGGGGCACGGTGATCCTGAAGTACCCACAGGTCTCCAAGGGGAGAAGACCAGCAAGCAGCTGGGTATAGGCTCTGGAACCTAGGAGAGAGGCTGCAGCTGGACGCCAAGCCAGGGAATCATGACACCCTTCCGGTTCTACCTACGAAGTAAACACGCCAAACCCCGTAGTCTTCTTCCCACTCTGGATAAGGAGCTGAGAGTTCCAGGTTTGTTCTCAGGGCCAGTGTTTGCTTTAGCCATAAAGCTGTCATTTCTTTTAGAACCCTAAAGATGTGGCAAGGTGCAGGTGAAGATGACAGGGCTTTTGAGCATTTATTTGAGAACTGGAATGATCTTCAGTTTAGTCTCCAGTCTTCCTAGGATTTTAAGACCTGTTCTTGTTTAAAGCAGGCTTCCCGGATGGCTCGGTGGGAAAAGAATTCACCTGCAATGCAGGAGACACAAGAGACTCAGGTTCAATTCCTGGAGGAGGGCATGGCAACCCACTCCAGTATTCTTGCCTGGAGAATCCCATCGACAGAGGAGCCTGGTGAGCTATAGTCCATGGGGTCGCAAAGTATCTGACACAACTGATGAGCACACATGCACACACTTGTGGAAATTACAGCTATATGGTGAGGGAGGACATAGGTGGATCTTTTGAGTTTGTTGTCCTAGGTTGTGCTTTGGCAGAGAGTGGAAAAGCAAAACCAAAATGTAGCATTTTTCTATTCCTGAATTCAGATTCCTTCAGAAAACCATTGCATTTTTATACATAAAAATAACATTAGAATGTTAGTGAAAGTGAGAGTGAAGTCACTCGGTCATGTCCAACTCTTTGTGACCCTGTGGACTATAACCCACCAGGCTCCTCTGCCCATGGGATTCTCCAGGCAAGAATACTGGAGTGGGTTTCCATCACTCAGCCATAAAAAAGAAAATAATGCCATTTGCAGGGACATGAATGGACCTAGAGATTGTCATATTGAGTGAAGTGAGGAAGACAAACATCATATGATACTGCTTATATGTGAAATCTAAAAAAATATGATACAACTGAATTCATTTGCAAGACAGAAATAGAATCACATAGCAAAAGAGACACAGATGTATAGAACAGTCTTTTGGGCTCTGTGGGAGACAGAGAGGATGGGATGATTTGGGAGAATGGCATTGAAACATGTATAATATCATATAAGAAACGAATCGCCAGTCCAGGTTCGATGTGTGATACAGGATGCTTGGGGCTGGTGCACTGGGATGACCTTGAGGGATGGTAAGGGGAGGGACGGAGGTTCAGGATGGGGAACATGTGTACACCTGTAGTGAATTCATGCCGATGTATGGCAAAACAAATACAATACTGTAAAGTAATTAGCTTCCAATTAAAATAAATAAATTTATATTTTAAAAATTAAAAAAAAAATAGAGTCACAGATGTAGAAAACAGATTTCTGGTTACTATGGGGAAACCTGGTGTTAGGCAGGGATAAATTTGGAACATTAGGATTGACATGTACACACTACCATGTATATGTATATGTATATGTATATGTATATGTATATGTATATGTATAACTAATGAGAACCTACTGTATAGCACAGGGAACTCTACTCAATGCTCTCTGATGACCTAAATGGGAAGGAAATCCAAAAAAGAAGGGATATATGTACACATATAGCTGATCCATCTTGCTGTACACCAGAAACTGACAAAACATTATAAAGCAACTGTACTCCAATAAAAAATTTTTAACAAAAGAAAAGATCGATTCCTCTGGACACCACTTATTTCATTGATTTGAACTCTTGCCTAAGTCTGATGTACTTAGGAAGCTTTGGTAACAGAGACAGAAGTGGGTGATCCAAGGGCCTGGAAAAAGAGGCTGGGTACCATCTAGCAACTGCCTTCAGATGTCAGGGAACCGAAGCTTTCCTCCTCCTTCCTTGCTTCTCATCATTTTATTCTCCTGCATCTGTCCTCTTTTTTCCTTGACTCATCTCTACATGGTGGTTCAGAGTGTGAATTCTACACTAGATTCCCTGGGTTCAGATTCTAGCTGACTTGTTATTGATGGTGTGATTTCAAACAACTTATCTAGCTTCACTGTGCCTCAGCTTCCCCAGTCATAAGGTGGTGGGTGATATTAGTAATTGCCTCACAAAGTTGCAGTGAGTATAAAATGAGCTCGTGTATGCAAAGCTCACCTCTAGACCAAGTGCCAGATTAGAAATGAGGGTCAGGAGGCCCGCTCCTGCTTGTGGTATGCAGGTACATGCATGTGCACCTGCTAAGTCACTTCAGTTGTGTCTAACTCTTTGTGACCCTATGGAATGTAGCCTGTCAGGCTCCTCTGTCCATAGGATCCTACAGGCAATAAAACTGGAGTGGGTTGTCTTGCTCTCCTCAAAGGAATCTTCCCGACCCAGGAATGGAAGCCGCGAGTCTTATGTCTCCTGCACTGGCAGGCAGGTTCTTTATACCACTACCATCCTGGGAAGACCAGTATGCAGGGACACAAGAGGGTAACAGTTGCAGTTGAGGGTAAAAAAAGTCCCTAGTAGGAAAGAGATCTCTGAGTGAATTTACTGATGGGATGACCAGCAAAAGGGTCCTCGAGGATGAACTAGCCGATGGAGCAAATTTCAGGCAGTTCAGTGAGGCAGGTGGTACTGGTACTCCACACTCCTAACTTTAGAGGTCAGGAACATTTTTGTTGTGGGTGGCTGCTGGGGCACAGTAGGGTGTTGAGCAGCAACCCAGGTCTCTAGCCCACTTCCCAAAATGTCTCCAGTCATTGCCAAATGTGTTGGCATTGATCCTGCCCAATGATAAATCCCAATTAAGAAGCACTGCTCTAAGATCTAAGGGACCAGGGAACAAAGGAATAACCAAAGAAGTGAGCATGTGTGAGGTTGGCCAGCAGGGTGATGGTGGGGAAGGTCAGGGTCTATACACTCATACCTGCATACCACAAGCAGGAGTGGGCAGCCTGACCCTCATTTCTAACCTGGCAGTTGGTCTATAGGCAGGCTATATTTAGGAATCTGAGGATGCTCAAGGTCTGCCTCACCACCCCGGTAGCTGTCCTTTCCACTTCCTGGTGAAGTCTTTGTCACTACTAGTTACTCTCCAAATTGTTAACTTGGACAAACAATTTCAGTTCTATTACTGCTGCCAACTATAAAGCAGTGTAATTCCTCTAATAAGACCCAAGACTTCTAAGATATTAGCCCTGAAGGAAAAAAGCATTAGCTGGAGAAGACTATCTACTGAAAGACATAAAAATAAAGTCCTGAATCAATGGAGGTGTGTGTGTGTACCTTGTCACAATTACAATGATGTGGTGGCTTGTTGGGCTCCTGGAAAGAGGAAGTGCAAGATACCCACCCCACTCTGCTACCTCCTGGAAGATGGGTGGGATGATGAGGTAGCTGACTTCCTAGGGATGTCCCAACATCCGATCAGGAGGAGGAAGCAGAGCAGGACCAGGGACTGATTTTCTGAGAGCCATCCAAAGGAAGAAATCCATGCTTCAGAATACCTGGCCGGGAGGGAGTCTGAGGGTACAGAAGTATCCATCTGCGAGATAAATTTCAGATTTGGGGTAAAGAGAGGGAAACCTCAGCCAGTTCCATCTTAAGACATTTCCCTAGTGCAGGCTTGTCAGATCCTGAGTAACTAAATGTCAGTTTCCCCCAAGTTGCAGTGGCTGCAGAAACTTGCTGAAATGCCCTTCAGTGACATGAGCTGGAGTTATGGGTCACGGAGCAGGATCTGGTTCATCCAGACTGCGAACACTGAGCAGCTAGTGTGAGGAGAGCTCACAGCACAGGGGCGTGGGGAGCTCTTGGAGAGAAGAAGAGACTGAGCAGAGGAGGACAGGACCCAGGAGGCCCTGGGAGGGAGGGGCTGGCACTCGCCTGCTAGACACAGAGACTGCAGACCTCACTCCAGGTCTCATCACCCAAAGTGAGGACAAAATGTCCTTAAACAAGATTGGCTGGACAAATTTTCCCCTACAGGATTTCTATAGCTGCAGAGAAATGGGTAGGAAATGCGGACGGAAACTGATAACTTCTTCATCTTTTTTAAGAGAGCTGGTGATCTGTGAAAGTTGACAGAAGAAATCCAAATGAGAAACATACATTAAATTCAACTGAAGGAGGCTATGGCTTTAGAGACTCTCTAGAGAGGAAATACCGAGGGAGTAACTCATATCAGTTCAATCACTAACTGAAAACCACTTCTGTGTAATTCTGATAGGAAGCCAGAGGAGGTAAGCAGAGGGGCCCAAGAGTTTGGGGGCATAAGGAACGGGTGGTCGATGCTCAGATGTGTGTGGAAGTTACAATGATCAATAACTGGCTACTGTTCAGGAAGACAGACACAGGGCAGGGTTCATATACAGTCAGCATGTGCCAGTATAGCAGCATTGATTGCTAGAAGCTGGCAGCTTTGTATGTTTTGTCCGTGGGCTTCCATGGTGGCTCAGATATGTAAAGAATCTGCCTGCAATGCAGGAGAGCCCAGTTCGATCCCTGGGTAGGGAATGTCCCCTGGAGGAGGGCATGGCAACCCACTCCAGTATTCTTACCTTGAAAATGCTATGGACAGAGGAGCCTGGCGGGCTACAGTCCATTGTGTTGCATAGAGTCGGACATGACTGAGTGACTTTCACTTTCCAAAACAAAGGAGGTTGTGGGGGTGGTGGCGGTGGGATTACCTTATTTTCAAAACCAAAACATTCTGTGTAAATACCCCAGATTACCTCTTTGGACATAATTTCTCTTGCTGCTGCTGCCGCCGCTGCTAAGTCACTTCAGTCGTGTCCGACTCTGTGAGACCCCATAGACGGCAGTCCACCAGGCTCCCCCATCCCTGGGATTCTCCAGGCAAGAACATTGGAGTGGGTTGCCATTTCCTTCTCCAATGCATGGAAGTGAAAAGTGAAAGTATTGTCATCCAGTCGTTTCCGACTCTTAGCGACCCCATGGACTGCAGCCCACCAGACTCCTCCGTCCATGGGATTTCCATGTAAAGAAATGGAAAGAGTACTGGAGTGGGGTGCCATTGCCTTCTCCAATTTCTCTTGCATGTGCCCTGAATTGTATTCAGCTGACCCTGTACCTACTTGGGGTTCTGGTGGAACAAAGTGCAGCCTAGTTTTCTCCCAGAAGCCTTTCACTTTCACTGTAGTTGTTCTGGTAGCATTAATTCTGTCAGATCAGCCATTTCCCTTCACTCAACCCTATTCATTTTNCAGTGGAACAAAGTGCAGCCTAGTTTCCTCCCAGAAGTCTTTCTCTTTCACTGTACTAGCCCTTTCCCTTCACTCAACCTCTTTCATTTTGTGTATTTGTCTATCTAGATTTAGTTTGGGTTATGGAGGGAAGATCTAGTACTATCTTCATGTTCCAGTGCCTCTGGAAGTATCACAAATCTTGACTATGGAAGGAAGAATTATGAAATAATTCAGTGCATGAGCACTATTGGACCTGGTCAACTTTGCACTGAACAGAACTCCATGTCTATATTAGCTCTTCTTTTGCTTCTCAGTATCAAACATCCAAATATAACAGTGCTAGGCCCTATTACTTACATCTCTCAAATGGATACAGAATCCAGTCCAGTGAAAGACAGAGAAAGGCCACCCTTGGAACAGCTACTAGATTATGTCTTACCTGTGTATCCCAGGTGGCTCAGTAGGTTAAAAATCTGCCTGCAGTGCAGGAGACACAAGAGACTTGGGTTGGATCCCTGGGGTGGGACGATCCCCTGGAGGAAGGGATGGCAATCCACTCCAGTTCTTGCCTGGAGAATCCCATGGACACAGGAGCCTAACAGACTACAGTTCATGGGGTCGCAGAGATGGACACCACTGAAGTGACTTAGCACACACCTGTGTATCTACCCACTGAATATAGCCTTGGTCATCCATACAGCTGGCTTACAATGATAGACCAAAAAATTGTGACAGATGGTCGACAATTCCCAGATTACAGCCCTCAACAGTTCATATGATAGCTTTCCTCGGTTTCCTATCAGAGGCACACACTCAGCATGCCAGATGAGGAGTCCAGAGCCTGTAAGACTCTCAGCCCTAGGCGAGCTACAGAATTGGTGATTATTACAAAATTACTTGATATGATATCAGCTATGGTTGTGCTCACAGTAGTTTACATCTGTAGATAATGTCGTTTATTCAAAAATGGCTAATTTGGGGCTACTTACCCAGTACAGTGCTGGGTGTTACAGGCATGAAGTATCTGTCCTGGGTTGCTAAGAGTGGCGACAGGGAGTTGATGACTTATCATAATATGTTTCCATTATTTCATATGTTTCATATGTTATGTTTAATGTCCATAATTAGAATGCAAAACTTAGGGGACTAAGTACCTCACTAACCATTTGTTCTATATCCCTATGATAGAAACTAGTAGAATCTTTTTGTACATGCCAGGCATTAATACAGAGAAGGCAATGGCACCCCACCTTAGTGCTCTTGCCTGGAAGATCCTATGGATGGAGGAGCCTGGTGGGCTGAAGTCCAGAGTCGCTAAGAGTCGAACACGACTTCACTTTCACTTTTCACTTTCATGCACTGGAGAAGGAAATGGAAACCCATTCCAGTGTTCTTGCCTGGGGAATCCCAGGGATGGGGGAGCCTGGTGGGCCATCTTTGGGGTCACACAGAGTCAGACACGACTGAAGCGACTTAGCAGCAGCAACAGCAGGCATTATCAAATATTGAATGAATGACTACTGGTTGCTCTGTAACCTGAAATAGCTGATAATACAGAGATAGGAAAAATAAGTAAGTTGGGAGCAAATGAGTGGAAGTTATCTTTCTACTCAGTCTGCTTTACTCATCTCTTTCTCTTATTCTGAATGTAAACTCTTTTATATACAAAACAGGTTTTTTTCTACTGTGTGACCATTCAAACATGCCTTGGTTTAGAGGGACTCTCAGTTCAGAGACGATATCGTATGCCCTAGACTGGCAGAATCCAAGTGGAACTACGGATACAGGATAGAAGTAAGCCTATCCAACCCTTCTTACCCTAAATGATCTGGAAAAGCTGTGACATGAGGTCAATCAGGCAAAGGAGGAAATCGCGTAATGAATGTAGGTTTCTGTTTGTGTCACAATATCCAGAGTAATGATGTGGTTGCCATATTTAATGCCTTGAGTCACTAGGAGATTGTTACAGTTCTGCAGCAAGACAGAGATCACACATTTCCTCACTACCTAAAATACCATTAGAAGGTAACTTAAACATTTTAAAAGGGAACCGAGAATTTTTTTAGAGGGACATTATTTGGTGAATATTTTGTTTTCACTTAAGAAGACAATGGAGTAAAAAAAAAAATAGTGGTCTCATCTGAAAACTACAAAGCACTTACCTAAACATGTCTTTCAACTCATTTACTTTTTTGGGTGGATACTTGCTAGCTTGACTGTCATTTAAGACAGCCCTGGCATATGTTAATGAACCTGCATTTATGTAAATTACAAAAGGAGAAAAATGAGAGTTGTCAGAATGTAATTAAAAAGTAATTTTTGTATTTCTCTTTCTAAAAATAATACTATATTAAAGATCCATACCTGAGAAACATATTTACTACCTTATTATAAATTTATTTGAAAAAGATTAACTAAACCAAATCATCTGCCAAAATTATATTCTAACAATGTAGTTAACACTTTCTGCTATCTAAATATAGGACTTGGCTCTAGTCAGAGGGATTTACATTAAAGCTCTCTGACATAACAAAAAATTTATAGAAACTGAACATAATGTCTTTATTAAATTAACCAAAAATGTAGAGGCTTTTGCACCCATTCAGAGTATAAGACAATTACAATTAGTGCTTGTTCCTTGTCCTTTTGAAAGCAAGAGGAACAACAAGAAACATTTAATACATGGTTAGCAACGAACATACCTGCACTGAAACACAGCCCTGCAGTTTAAGTTGGAGCTGAATGATGTCCACGTCAGCAGAAGAGCAAAGCTTTTGCAGCTCTGCAACTTTATTTTATTTTATCCGTGGCAACATCAATTGGCTTTAAGTGAATCTGCTGTTCATAGTTTATAGATATCCACTTCTTCACATTTGGAAACGAGTTTGAAGCTATTAAAGATTAAGATTGACAGATGAGTTTTTAAAATAGTAAATCAAATAGCCAAAAAAAAGAAAAAAAAATCTATTGTGCTTAATTCTCCCCCTATTTTCTCTGGAAAATCCGTTAGAGACCAAATAGGTGCCTTATTACTTCAGGACTGAAGGAGAAATTCTCTCTGAAATGACTCAGACTAAGCATGAATTACATAATTACATATGGGAAAGGATTGGTTTATAACATAGCATGTTTGTGTGAGTGACTGAACAGCAGTACAATAAAGGATTAAAATTTCAATTACATTTTCCTGCTGACCAGCTGCTGCTGGTATGTATCAAAAAAGATCATGTCAAACAAAGAAGTTACGCCAAGTACTACTTACTAGTCAAGATTGTATGGCGTTTGCACTGTTCCTCTATACAGCCTTGCTTTTTGCCTGACAATGTATAAGGAGCCTCAAAAACAAATCTGTTGATATTATGGTGTCTTTCAAACTCAGTTTTTTTTTTTTTTTTCTGTGAGTTCTTTATCATCAAAGTAGGGCTTCACATAAGTGACCTGGATATGAGCATATTTGCGATCAAGCTCTTTAACTTTTGCCTGGAAACTAAGAACGTTTTGATTTTTATTTAACATAAGGGAAAACGGGGTACAGGTAAGCTACTAACACCTCTGAGATCAACTGAGGAACAGTGTCATTGAATACACTGTGAGATGAATACACACTTGGAAGAGATCTTTGCTCTTTCTTCAAGGATTGTCTCCTTCTGATTATTAAGAAGTTACAGAAGCCTATTTGGAGATTATAGAAATGTAGACAGAAAAAACTGCAATGCTACCACTCAGCAATGACCATCATTTACATTCTCATATATTTCCTTGTAACCTTTTTTCCATGCAAATATATTTATTTACAAGCCGGAGATCATGCTGAGTATTGCTTTATCATTTGCTTTTTTTTTTTACTTTACTTTTGTTTGCCTTAACATTACATTTAATTTCTTTTTTTTTTTTATTTTTTAAACATTTAAAATATAAATTTATTTATTTTAATTAGAAGTTAATTACTTTACAATACTGTACTGGTTTTGCCATACATTGACTTGAATCCACCATGGTTACATATGTGTGCCCATATATTAAAATGGATAACTGCATATTTGAATTCTACCTCAAAAAATATCTATTACAGAGAGGATTCTCAGAAGATGGCAGAGCACCAGACATCTATGTTCTTATAAAGACAATAGCTACACCGTCATTATCTATTTGATGGAACAGTTTTGGAACTCTGGAGTCTGTTGAAGACTTGCAACTTCCAGGGGAAGACTTGGACAGAAAATTACCTTAATTTTGATTTTGTTCAATTTTAAATCTGAGCACAATGGTAGCAACCCATACCTCATCCCTGAAATACTACAGCAGATAGCTGTGTGCATATTTCTAGAACAGCTTGTAGGAGCCAGGATGAATAAAGATCCTGTCTTCCAAATATTGTGAATCTGTGCTATGACTGCTGACTGCTGCTTCTGATCACAGGAGGACAGTCAAAGAGGCTGTGGCCATTTTTATACCACCTCTTCCCTTGGTTGCAATGCCCTCCCTCTCTGCATAAAATGACTTTCAGGGGATTTAACAGCACCTTTCCTCTCCTCTCCTCTTCATTCTCCTCTCCATCCCCTCTTAGGAGCTGGACATCCAATACTAGACTGTTCAAAGGTAACTGCATAAATGAAGGTGACTAGAAAGTCACTGTGCATGCTCAGGGGAAGGCACAAGCTCAGAAAAGACTAGAGAAGATCCCAAATTTACACTTCAGGATGATTCTTTGGACAGACACAGCTTACAACAATTAAAAACAAAAACAAAACCCAGGAAACTCTGGGACAGGGACAGAATCTGATTTCCAGAGAGATCATAATGTTAAATTCAAATATCCAGTTTCCAACAACAAAAAACTTGCAAGGCATGCAAAGAAATAGGAAAGCTTGGCCCATTCAAAACAGAAAAGTAAACCAATAGACATTATCACTGAAAAAAAAAGTGATAGCAGATCTCCTAGAAAAAGACATTAAAACAACAGTATTCATGATCAAAGAACTAAATGAAGTTGTGGGAAAACACAAGGAAATTAAGTATCAACAAAATGCTGATATCAATAAATAGCTAAGAAACTCTAAANAAACTAAACCAATAGACATTATCACTGAAAAAAAAAGTGATAGCAGATCTCCTAGAAAAAGACATTAAAACAACAGTATTCATGATCAAAGAACTAAATGAAGTTGTGGGAAAACAAGGAAATTAAGTATCAACAAAATGCTGATATCAATAAATAGCTAAGAAACTCTAAAGGGAAAACAAAATCTTTTTTTTTTTTTAAATATAATAGCTGAAATGAAACATCACCAGAAGGGTTCAAGGACACATTTCGGCGAGTGTAGCCAATTTGAAGATAAGACAATGTCAATGATGGATCAGAGGAACACAAAGGAAAAAAATTGAAGAGGAACAGAGGCTATGGAACCTGAGGAATATCATCCAGTGGGTGAACATGCACACTATGGGAGTCTTTGAAGGGGAAAAGAGAGAGAAAGGGGCATGGAGACTATCTGAAGAAATAATGGGTGAAAACTCAAATCTTAGGAAAGACACAAAAGTCAACAAGCTCCAAGCAGGGTAACTCAGACAGATTCACGCTGAGAAATATTAAAATCAAATGTCAAAAGTCAAAGCCAAAGAGAGAGTTTTTCTTTTTTAAAAAATTAATGTTTTTTAATTGAAGGCTAATTACTTTACTATAGCAAAGAGAGAATTTTGCAAGAAGTGAGAGACAAAGACTTGTCACATACAAGGGATCCTGAGTAAGAGGGTCAGATTTCCCATCAAAACTTTGGAGGTCAGAAGGCAATAGACTCTAAAGAAAAAAAAAAAATCTATTAATCAAGAATTCTATATCTTGCAAAACTGTCCTTAATAGTGAGGGAGAAACTAAGACATTACCAGATAAAGAAAAGCTGAAGGAGTTCATTACCACTCAGTTCACTTCAGTTACTCAGTCGTGTCCTACTCTTTGCGATACCATGGAGTGCACCACCCCAGGCTTCCCTATCCCTCACCAACTCCTGGAACTTGCCCAAAATCATGTCCATTGAGTCGGTGATGCCATCCAACAATCTCATCCTTTGTCATCCCCTTCTCCTCCTGCCTTCAATCTTTCCCAGCATTAGGGCCTTTTCCATTGAGTCAGTCCTTCGCATCAGGTGGCCAAAGTATTGCAGTTTCACCTTCACCATCAGTCCTTCCAATGAATATTCAGGATTGATTTCCTTCAGGATGGACTGGTTGGATCTCCTTGCAGTTCAAGGGACTCTCAGGAGTCTTCTCCAGCACCATAGTTCAAAAGCATCAACTGTTCTGCACTTAGCTTTCTTTATAGTCCAACTCTCACATCCATACATGACTGCTGGAAAAACCATAGCTTTGATCAAATGGACCTTTGTCAGCAAAGTAATGTCTCTGTTTTTTAATATGCTGTCTAGTTTGGACATAGCTTTTCTTCCAACAAGCAAGTGTCTTTTAATTTCATGGCTGCAGTCACCATCTGCAGTGATTTTGGAGCCCTAGAAAATAAAGCCTGTCACTGTTTCCATTGTTTTCCCATCAATTTGCCATGAAGTAGTGGGACAGGATGCCATGATCTTCATTTTTTGAATGCTGAGTTTTAAGCCAACTTTTTCACCCTCCTCTTTCACTTTCATTAAGAGCTCTTTAGTTCCTCTTCACTGGTATAATGTTAATTCCAATACATATTTTAAACATTGCATCCTTAATTTCATTTGTTTTTTCCAGTGGTCATGTATGGATGTGAGAGTTGGACTGTGAAGAAAGCTGAGTGTCAAAGAATTGATGCTTTTGAACTGTGGTGGTGCAGAAGACTCTTGAGTGTCCCTTGGACTGCAAGGAGATCCAACCAGTCCATTCTGAAGGAGATCAGCCCTGGGATTTCTTTGGAAGGAATGATGCTAAAGCTGAAACTCCAGTACTTTGGCCACCTCATGCGAAGAATATTAACTATTATTACCTTTCAAAAATACACCTATTTTTTAAACATGTCTTACATATATATAAGAATGAATTTGGCCTGTTTTCTTTTTTTACACTATTTAATGCTGTCTCTTATACACATCTAGATGTGTATAAGAGACAGGTTCAGTTACTTACCTCAAACTCTCAACAATTCTCATAAACTGGAATGATCAACTTGGAAATTTCAGAAATTACTTGGTAATGCTCTGCTTTCCATAAGCCTTCCATACAATGTTCTAGCAACTCCAGCAAAACTTCCTGCACTGAGAAAAAATGTAATTAGGAATTAGAGATAACTTTTAATGCTCTGGGCAAACATAGTTTGAACTATTTCAAATGAATAAAAAAAAACAGAATGCACTAAATTTAAGGAATGTACAGAAGGAATATAGTTTTGTGACTGTATTTTCTAAATGACATACTTGAAATATTTGGTCTTGAAACCACATTCTTAAAAGTATGAAATGAATATTGACAATAGTAAGCTACTATCTACTTTGCTTTGCATATAATCAAGATGCAATCCATAGTTACAAATGGTAACATGTTGAGAAGTATTTTACAAACTGAGGATATTAAATGTCTAACAGGGTAAATTTCACTAAGCCTATAAAGGTACATGATTTTTGCTTTCTATTCAAATTATATTTACACACAGTTATCAGAGTCTTAAGGTAATTTCACAATTTTCAAGCTGCTGCATCAGTGACATCAGTGTTCATTAAAATGATACTAAATGTCTAACAGGGTAAATTTCACTAAGCCTATAAAAGTCCATGATTTTTGCTTTCTATTAAAATTACATTTACACACAGTTATCAGAGTCTTAAGGTAATTTCATAATTTTCAAGCTGCTGCCTCAGTGACATCAGTGTTCATTAAAATGATGTGATTTTGGTCAAAAATGCTTCCTTCCTAACTGTTGGTTCTAAAACTACTGAGAATGATAATATAATACCTCAAGATAGAGATCTCTTTGCCATAATAACAGCTTCTATAAAATATTCATTGTCTCATATTCTCAACAATGAAAAATGATGCCAATTACTCATACTATCTATACATCTTAACAGTTTGTTTTTCTCTTAAAGAGATGAATTTCAGACCTACAGAAGTGACTGCTACAATGACAAAGTATATCCTGTAGTCAATTCTGAATTCATCTTTTTTCTAAGCTAGCTCTTTCCCTTGCATTTCCTACCCAGCCATGGGTCATATCCTATAGACTCTGAACTAGAAACCTAAAAGCAATTTTGACTTTACTTTTTGTTGTAAGTTGAACTATGTCCCTCATAAAGATACGCTGAAGCCCTAAGTCCCACTGCCTCTGAATGCAACCTTATTTGGAAATAGGGTCACTGGTGATAATGATGAGTGAAGTTGATGTCATACTTGAGTGACTTACTTACAGGAGTGATTTACTGGGTGAGCCTTACTCCAAAAGGACAGAGACAAAGATGGAGAGGACTATGTGACTACAGAGGTAGTGACTGGAATAATGTCACTATGAGCCAAGGAAATCCAAGACCAACAGCTACCATCCGAGCTAGGAAGAGGCAAGGAAGGCTGCTACCCAGAGTCTAAGAGGGAACAGGGCCATGCTGACACCTTGATTGTCAACCTCTGGACCCTAGAACTGTGAGACAACAAAGTTCTATTGTTTTAAATCACCCAGTTTGTGTACGTTGTTATGGCAGCTCTAGGAAACTGATACATTCTCAGTTTTGACTCATCCTCTAATCAGTTCATCGTCAAGTTCTGCCACTTTCACTTCCTAAATATTTCTCAAATCTGAGAAATATATTACAATAGTAAATATTTGACAATAGTAAGCTACTATCTACTTTGCTTTGCATATAATCAAGATGTAATCCATCTTTCTTCTCCATTTCTACACTCATATCTAAGGTTCAAGATGTCATTTTTGTTTTCTAACAGACCTTCCTGCCTTCAGCCTTGGCACTTGCAAATCTATCTGTACAAATCTGTCATAGGGTTTTCATTAAAATCCAAACCAGACTACATCCCTCTTCCCTTGTAATCTCATGGCTCCCTATCATTTGCAGAACTAAGGACAAATTCCTTGATTTGACACACAAGGTTTGCAGTGATCTGGCTGATACTTTATAAAATCATCACTTCTCAAGCCAGCCTTGTACTTTATGTTCCAGCAGTGATGAACTGGTATAAGTTTCTCGGAAGCACCATGGTATTGTCTTAACCTTGTGCCTTTGTCCATTATGTACTCTCGTGTCCTTTAATCCCTTTCACTTAGTTAACCCTGTAAGAAAAGTTAGATTTCACCTCTTCCAGGATCCTTCTCCTGATTAACACTGAGTAGCGACACAAGAGGCCTATTTTTCTTACTGTGATACTACAGTGGGTGGATATTTATCACTATACTTGCCCATTATATATGTATCTGACTTTACAAGTAGGATATGACTCTTTAAGTGTAGAGACAACATATTGATTATATTGTATTTTTCAGTCACTAGCAGGGTGGTAGTAAATAGATGTTCATTAAATGTTGCTACTTGAATAATCTATATATTAACATTTAATAGTTAAATTTTCTATCAACAATGTAAAGGAGGAACTCTGGGGGAAAAAAAATCTGTTAAAAGCTAGTAATGTTTGTCCCAGGAATGTAAAGTTGGTTTACAATTAGGAAAAATCCAATATAAACAGAGTGAGCCATGTAAACAGAATAAAAGAGAAAAAAAGTGATGTTTAGGAACAGTTGCAGAAAAAGAATTTGAAAAAAATTCAATATCCCTTCGCAATGTTAAAAATGAATCCACCCAGAACAGGGAATCAAAGACATTGTTCTCAAACTGATAATGAGTATATATTAAAAGCCTACAGGCTGAACACTCTTCTCAATTTGGGAACAAGTCAAACTGTCTGCTCTTATCATTTCTATTCAACATTATGCTGAAGGTGGTAGCCAGTGTAATAAGGGAAGAGAGAAAGAAAGAAAGGAAAGAGATCTGGAAATATGAAACTATCTTTCTGTGCAGATGACATGATGGTGTATGTAGAAAATCGTAAGGAATATACAAACTACTAAAACAAGTAAGAGGATTTAGCAAGGCTGCAGATCATAATATCAACATATAGAATCACTGTATTTAGGTATACTGCTGCTGCTGCTGCTGCTGCTAAGTCACTTCAGTCATATCTGATTCTGTGTGCCCCCACAGTCGGCAGCCCAACCGGCTCCTCCATCCCTGGGATTCTCCAGACAAGAATACTGGAGTGGGTTGCCATTTCCTTCTCCAATGCATGAAAGTGAAAGGTAAAAGTGAAATCACTCAGTCATGTCTGACTCTCAGCGACCCCATGGACCAAGCCTACCAGGCTCCTCCATCCATGGGATTCTCCAGGCAAGAGTCCTGCAGTGGGTTGCCATTGTCTTTTCCAATTTATGTATACTAGCAAGAACAAATTGAAAAATAAGATTAAAAACCCAAACAATACTACTTCCAGTAGCATCAGAACATCCATTATCTAACAAAATATCCATGAAAGGACTTCTACTCGGAAAAAGCACAAAATATTGGTGGGTGAAATTAAAAACCTAAACAAGACTTGATTTTAAGACTCAGTATTGTTCAAGCTTTCCATTCTCCACCTAGTGCTATATAAATGTAACAAAAGCTCAACAAAGCTTCCAACAGGCTATTTTGAGGAAAGAGAAAAGATGATCTGAAATTCTATATGGAAATCAAAGGATACAGAATAGCCAAAGTGACTTTGAGAAAGAACAAACTTGAAGGACTAACACTATATTATTCCATAACTGACAAACTTGCAGCAATCAAGACAGTGTGATCTTGGTATCAACATGGTCAAATAGATCAGTGGCACAAAACAGAGTCTATAAATAGATCACAAACATATAAAGAACCGAAATTTAACTAAGGTGCCAAGCAATTCAGCAGGGGTGAAAGAAGTTTTATTTCTCCCCAAACAGTGTGGACTATGTAACATACCTGTCTACGAAAAATAAATCTTGACCTCTATCTCATTATATGCTCAAAAATGAATTCTAAAGAGACTATAGACCCAAACATGAAACTCAGGAAAAAGTTCATAGCAGAACATATCAACTGATGCTTAGCTGAGTCCCCAAAGCTTTGACCACCTTAGGAAAGAACTGACTCACTAGAAAAGACCCTTATTCTTAGTAAATGATCAAAACAGGAGGAGACATGGGTGAGAGAGAGGGAGATGGTTGTAGAGCTTCACCCATTCAATGGACATGATCTCAGGCCGACCAGGGGTGACAGTGAGAGAGACAGGCCTTGTGTATTACACCCAACATGTCAAAAAGTGTCAAAAATGGCATTGTGACTGAACAATAACAAGATTTCAGTTAATGAAATGGATCTCCCAGGGTTGCTGTGGGTCTCATAATGTTCCCACACATATCCATCAAAAGATCGACTGCACATGGAACACCTTCCAGAAATCAATTTGTGAACTATGTTGATGGGCCCTAGAAACTGAGAAAAGAAAACTGATCTCTTAAAAATGAGGTGGGACAAAATAAGAGATGTGAGGGTAGAAAAGATTTGAAGTATCGAGACCCACCTTGGTGAGGGAGTTGTAAAGGAGGAGAAATTTACACAAAATAAGAAACACTCTCTCATAGGTGTCAGTGGGGGAAGAAACATAAACAGGGGAAAAGAAACAGAAACACAGATTATGCCAATAGATGCAATTACTAGCCAAGAAGTGGTTCAGATGCCTGTGCCCACTATCATACATGGGGCCTGAGAGGGAGGCCTGTGATGTAACAAAAAAGCTATGGTTAGAACCAGGTTTTAGTGCCCTGAGGACCATCTGACGGACCTAAGGTGACACAGAAACATAAACCATGGGAACACTAGAGAGACATTTTAGAAAGGATGTTTCATGTGAGAAGTCTCTACGGCCACATACTGAACCATGGCTCACTCACAGAGCAGAAGACTGTGCACTCGAAAATACCAAAGGAGACCGAGCCAGTTTCTACTTAAGACCCTTTCTTCCACGGAGGGAGACAGGAATATGTACGACTGCCAGAGGCAGAAGGAAATAGGTCACTGGTATTTTGGTCCCAGAGACATTCCTACTCTGTGTTGGTTGACAGTTGCTAATGATGAATTCCTGGGTTCATGGACAGTTCACAAGGCCAGCCTGGGGTCAGTTACCCTGAGGAGACACAAGGCATGCTTGAGAATGGCCACTCTGGCACAGGCAGCAAACTGAGTGGCTGAGACCAGAAAGCTGCATAAGAAGCACAGCCCACCTGGGACTTGGCCTTGCTCTCCAACCAGTCACCCGAGATTTTGAAAGAGGGAAGAGCACAAAGCATAGAGTCAAACGTATTCAGCGCCCCTGAAGAGCTCCTAAGTGTCTGATTGGCTGAGAAGTGCATGAAACACAGGGCCCATTTGGGACAGTGCCCTTATGTATCACCGGCAAGCTGAGCAGGGTGGACCCAGGAAAGGCAAGTCACACTTGTCAGTGGCAAGCTCAATGTGATCAGTGTACCTCAAGCACCCCCAAATATCCCTGTGGTGTTTGTTTTCAGTGTCTCACCTCACTGCCAAAACATTGAGCAAGTGCAGTCGAATAAGAGGCTACTGTACACTCGTTGAACACCAGATATGAAGAGGCTTTCAAATAAAAGAAGGAAATATAAATAAAGAGGCGTAGGCCAACACAGAAGTGACAGGTTCAACCATATGAGTCTGCAATTAATGCCAACACTGTTCAACTGAGGGACAACAGTAGCCTTTGACAATAAGTACACACTTCAATAAGGGACTATCTGATACTGTACTGACATAAAAAAGCATATAATTTCTTTGAAATTCTGAGATCTATTTCTATATGATTTCTTAAAATTTAGCAATGTTAGTCCTTTATTATAACCTAAACTGTTATTTCTATTAACTATTATTACTTTCAAAAATACACTTATTTTTTAAACATGTCTTACATATATATAAGAATGAATTTGGCCTGTTTTCTTTTTTTACACTATTTAATGAGTCTAAATTTCATTCTTGGTTCTTAACTTTTGCTTTTGAAAAATTGTTATAAATGTTGTAACCTTTAGGAACAAAATCTTTACGATCTGATTTCACTTATGGATTTGTTTCCTGAATCGATTGCTGTCTCCCCTTTTAATTCTCTCCTATCTCCTCCTAGGCACCTCTTTCTCCCTCATCCCTTTTCTCTGCTCTCTGGAACTCTGTGAATCACTTTGATTCTTTTAGGATGAGGAGAGTGTTGTCACCATTAACTTTGGGTTTTATCTCCTGTGTTATGTGGATGTGGCTTTTTGATGCTACTGTAATCTGGGGATAGAAACCCAGAGGTCACGACGTCAATTCCAGAAATTTAGATCAACAATGAACTCCTTACCTCTGAACATTAAAGGACACATACATAACCCAGAGTTTCCATGTCTACATGGAAAGCCATCTCAACACTTGAGCCAGCATTCGGTACAAGAGAACCCACAGCTATTCTCCAATAAAAGAGAAACACAACTGTGAATATTATTAAAGGGGGTGCATGAAGCCACAAACATCCCAAAGCACAATCCATGGACAATTCTTTGCACTTCAGAGAGAAGAGATACAGATCCTCCTGCCACTGCACAGACACAAATTCCACAAAGTAGTAAACCTTGACAAGTCACTGGTCCCATCCCACTCACAAAGGACAGTTTCCATAACACAGTGGAGCCATAACCCTCCAGCCTGCAAAAAGAGGACCCAAACCACAACAATCAAGACAGAATGAAATGGGAGAGAAATATGCAGCAGATGAAGGTAACTGACAGAAACACTCCAAAACAAACAAAAGAAGACAAGATAAGAAGTTTTCCTGAAAAGGAATTGAGAATAATGACAGTAAAGATGACCAAAATCTTGCAAGCTAAGTAATGTTGCGAGTAAATACACTGGAGGCCTGGAATGAGAAGAAATAAACATATTTACCATGGATCTAGAAGAAATAAAAAAGAGTCAAGCAGTAATAATCAATGCATTAATGGAGATTAACAACATCCTGGAAGGAACCAATAGTAGAATACCTGAAACAGAGAAAGAACTAAGTCCAAAGAGTGGTGGCTGCATGGTCACAGGAGGGCCAAGAGGAGTTACTACATGGTCAAGGTCAGGAGGGGTGGCTGTGAGGAGATATCCATATTCCAAGCTAAGGAGCAGCGGCCCCACTTTGGTGGGGCACCCGTGAAGAGATACACCATGCTCAAGGTAAGAGAAACCCAAGTAAGATGCTAGGTGTTGCGAGAGGGCATCAGAGGGCAGACACACTGAAACCAAAATCATGGACAACTAGCCAATCTGATCACATGGAACATAGCCTTGTCTAAATCAGTGCAACTAAGCCATGCCATGTGGGGCCACCCAGGATGTGTTGTCATGATGGAGGTCCTGTAGTCCACTGAAAAGGGAATGTCAAACCACTTCAGTATTCTTGCCTTGAGAAACCCATGAACAGTACGAAAAGGCAGAATGATTGGATACTGAAAGGGGAATTCCCTGTGTTTGTAGGTTCCCAATACGAGGGCATCAGAGGGCAGACACACTGAAACCAAAATCATGGACAACTAGCCAATCTGATCACATGGAACATAGCCTTGTCTGATTCAGTGCAGCTAAGCCATGCCATGTGGGGCCACCCAGGATGTGTTGTCATGGTGGAGGTCCTGTGGTCCACTGAAAAGGGAATGTCAAACCACTTCAGTATTCTTGCCTTGAGAAATCCATGAACAGTATGAAAAGGCAGAATGATTGGATACTGAAAGGGGAATTCCCTGTGTTTGTAGGTTCCCAATATGCTACTGGAGCTCAATGGAGAAATAACACCAGAAAGAAAGAAGGGATGAAGTCAAAGCAAAATCAATACCCAGTTGGGGATATGACTTGTGATAGAAACAAGGTCCAATAATGTAAAGAGCAATATTGCATAGGAACCTGTAATGTAGGTCCATGATTCAAGGCAAATTGGAAATGTTTAAACAGGAGATAGCAAAAGTGAACATCAATATTCTAGGAATCAGCAAACTAAAATGGACTGGAATGGGTGAATTTAACTCAGATGACCATTATATCTACTACTAAGGGCAGACACACTGAAACCAAAATCATGGACAACTAGCCAATCTGATCACATGGAACACAGCCTTGTCTAATTCAGTGCAACTAAGCCATGCCATGTGGGGCCACCCAGGATGTGTTGTCATGATGGAGGTCCTGTGGCCCACTGAAAAGGGAATGTCAAAACACTTCAGTATTCTTGCCTTGAGAAATCCATGAACAGTATGAAAAGGCAGAATGATTGGATACTGAAATGGGAATTCCCCGTGTTTGTAGGTTCCCAATATGCTACTGGAGATCAAAGGAGAAATAACACCAGAAAGAAAGAAGGGATGAAGTCAAAGCAAAAACAATACCCAGTTGGGGATATGACTTGTGATAGAAACAAGGTCCAATAATGTAAAGAGCAAAATTGCATAGGAACCTGTAATGTAGGTCCATGATTCAAGGCAAACTGGAAATGTTTAAACAGGAGATAGCAAAAGTGAACAACAATATTCTAGGAATCAGCGAACTAAAATGGGCTGGAATGGGTGAATTTAACTCAGATGGCCATTATATCTACTACTATGGCTAAGAATCCCTTAGAAGAAATGGAGTAGCCATCATGGTCGACAAAAGAGTCCGAAATGCAGTACTTGGATGCAATCTCAAAAACGACAGAATGATCTTGGTTCATTTTCAATATTGCAGTAATCCGAGCCTATGCTCAAATAGTAACACTGAAGAAGATTGAGTCAAACAGGTCTATGAAGACCTACAAGACCTTTTAGAACTGATACCCAAAAAATATATCATTTCCATTATAAGGGATTGAAATGCAAAAGTAGAAATTGAAGAAACAGAGTAACATGCAAGTTTGGCCTTGGAATATGGAAAGAAGCTGGCTAAGCACTAATAGAATTTTGCCAAGAGAATGCAGTGGTCATAGAAAACACCCCCTTCCAACAACACAAGAAAAGACTCTTCAAATGGACTTGATTTTATGGTCAATACTGAAATCAGTTTGATTCTATTCTTTCCACCTAAAGACAGAGAAGCTCTATACAGTCAGCAAAATCATGAATGGTAGCAGCTGAGTGTGGCTCAGATCATGAACTGTTTGTTTGTTTTTTTCCAAATTCACTTAAATTGAAGAAAGTAGGGAAAACCACTAGACCATTCATATATGACCTAAATCAAATCCCTTATGATTATATAGTCGAATAAGTAATAGATTTAAGGAACTAGATTTGACAGACAGAATGCCTCAACAACTATGGACAGAGGTCCATGACATTGTACAGGAGACAAGGATCAAGACAGTCCCCACGGAAAAGAAGCAAAAGATCAAAATGGCTGTCTAAGGAGGCCTTACAAATAGCTGTAAAAAGAAGAGAAGCAAAAAGCAAAGCAGAAAAGGAAAGATATAAGTATCTGAATGCAGAGTTCCAAGCAAAAGAAAGGAGAGATAAGAAAGCCTTCCTCAGTGATCAGTGCAAAGAAATAGAAGAAAACAACAGAATGGGAAAGAGCAGAATGCTCTTCAAGCATATTAATGATACCAAGGGAACATTTCATGCAAAGATGGACTCACAAAAGGATGGGAATGGTATGGACCAAACCAAAGCAAAAGATATAAGAGGTGGCAAGGATACACAGGAGAAGTGTACAAACAAGAGCTTCACGACCCAGATAATCATTATGGTGTGAACACTTATCTAGGGCCAGACATCCTGGAATGTGAAGTCAAGTGGGCATTGGGAAGTATCACTACTAACAAAGTGGAGGTCATGGAATTCCAGTTGAGCTACTTCAAATCCTGAAAGATGAAGCTGTGAAAGTGCTAATATGCCACCAAATATGGGAAACTCAGCAGTGGCCACAGGACTTGAAAAGTCAGTTTTCATTCTAATCCCAAAGAAACACAACACCAAAAAGTGCTCAAACTACTGCACAATTGCACTCATCTCAGACACTAGTAAAGTAATGCTCAAAATTATTCAAGCCAGCCTTCAGCAATACATAAACTATGAAGTTCTGGATGTTCAATCTGGTTTTATAAAAGACAGAGGAACCAGAGATCAAATTGCCAACATCTGCTGGATCATGAAAAAAAGAAGAGTTACAGAAAAACATCTATTTCTGCTTTATTGACAATGCCAAAGCCCTTTGACTGTGTGCATCATGATAAACAGTGGAAGATTCAGAAAGAGATGGGAATACCAGACCACCTGACCTGTCTCTTGAGAAAAACATATGCAGGTCAGAAAGCAAAGGTTAGTACTGGATATGGAACAACAGACTAGTTCCAAATAGGAAAAGGAGTATGTCAAGTATGTATATTGTCACCCTGCTTATTTAACTTGTATGCAGAGTGCAGCATGAGAAACATTGGACTGGAAGAACAAGCTGGAATCAAGATTACTGGGGGAAATATCAATAACCTCACATATGCAGATGGTACCATTCTTATGGCAGAAAATGAAGAGGAACTATAAGGCCTCTTGATGAACATGAAAGAGGAGTGTGAAAATGTTGGCTTAAAGCTCAACATTCTGAAAACAAAGATCATGTCATAATTTCCTATCACTTCATGGGAAATAGATGGGGAAACAGTGGAAACCGTGTCAGACCTTACTTTTTGGGCTCCGAAATCACTGCAGATGATGATTGCAACCTCTATAGCAGAGTAAAAAGAAGAGACATTACTTTGCCAACAAAATTCCATCTAGTCAAGGCAATGGTTTTTCCAGTGGTCATATTTGGATGTGACATTTGAACTGTGAAGAAACTTGAGAGCTGAATAATTTATCCTTTTGAACGTTGGTGTTGGAGAAGACATCTGAGAGTCCCTTGGACTGCAAGGAGGTCCATTCAGTTCATCCTAAAGGAGATGAGACCTGGGTGTTCATTGGAAGGACTGATGCTAAAGCTGAAACTCCAATACTTTGGCCACCTCACCCGAAAATTTGACTCATTATATAAACGTCTGATGCTGGGAGGGATTGGGGGCAGGAGGAAAAGGGGATGACAGAGGATGAGATGGCTGGATGGCATCACCGACTCGATGGACATGAGCTTGAATGAACTCCGGGAATTGGTGATAGACAGGAAGGCCTGAAATGCTGCAATTCATGGGGTCGTGAAGAGTCATAGACGAATATACAATTGAAGTGAAGTGAGTGAGTGAACTGATTTTCTGCTGAGTATGTCATTGGTAATAGATGAAAGGAGCATGTATACTAGAAACAGTTAAACTGATATTTCATGTGTTAAATCACTACACTCCTGTCTGACACTCAGTATCACAGAGACTGGCACCATTGTGTATTTTCAATCCATGGGATTCTCAGGTGGAAAAATATGAATGGATTGAAATGCTTAGTTCCAGGAAATCTTCCCAACCAATAGATTGAACCTGCATCTCTTCTAACTTCTGCGTTAGAATGCAGGTTCCTTAGTCCTAGTGCTACGGGGGCAACCATTAGTGTATATATATATACATAGTGTATTTTACATAGTATATATATATATATATGTATATATACTTATGGAAATGTGTGTGTGTGTATGAGTAGAGATAAATATTTGCATGGTATACATATATGTGTCTATTAGAACATATCACTGTAGGCACATCATTTTAAAGATACATATATGCATACATACATACATACATACATACATATACTGCAACACCTATACATGCTTATGTATATGTCAAAAGTTTAGGTACATAATTTTACTGTCTATAGGTATCAGCATATATTTTTCAGGAGGTACATAACTGCAGGTATGTACTTTTGCAGGAACTGATGATTTGCTAAAAGAGCTTTCACTTACATTCACCTCAGAAAATTACCTATTTTCCCGTGCAACTGACACTTTACAATATTGGTTCTTTAGGAATGTCTTGTTTAATTTTCCACACATTAACAAATTTGCAAACATGTATCCCATTTTTAACTTTTGGGTCCATTTCTTTGTTTTCAGAGAATATATTTGGTTGATTTAAAATACTAAGACTTGAGTTATGCCTTAATGTAAAGACTCTTTTCTGAGAATATTCCAGAGTATGTTTAGATTCATATGGAAATATATATGTGTGTGTATATGAATAGAGATAAATATTTACACAGTATACATATATATGCCTATTTGAATATATCACTGTAGGCACATAATTTTAAATATACATATATACATATATTTTACCCTTCCTTGATCCAAGTCTTTTGGTCGTGTTCTTCAAATTTAAATGTTACGTTCTGTTTCCTGTCTCTTTGGGATTTGTACTAAACCTGCATTAGGTATTTTAACATTACTTTAGGTCCTCTGTATGTCCTGTTGAGGTAGAAGCATACAGTCACCTTCTGTGAGAGTATAAGAATCTTGGTAGAGATGGTAACTTTTTCTGAGGTTGTAGAGAATAGAGCACACTGTGATCCAATAAATTTGCCAGCCATATCAGTAAACAAAGGATACTGCATTCGTCAAGTAATAAGCCATTGCAACCATTCATAAATGTGAAACCTGAGGAAACTCTTGTTGAAATCAGGTTGCCCATGATCAAGTCCTTAGTTACTGCAGCTGCCAGCAGTGTTGCCCATTGCCCAAAGAACTGACTTGAGACAAAACAACAGATACTAGCCTTAATTAAGGTGCTTATCAAAGGAATTATTTCAAGGAGCACAGATTCTTGCATCTTCCCATAGGTAGAAAATATCTCAATCTATTCATTTGAGGTGCCCAGTTTTTCTTTCAGTAAGCATAATATTCAGACATTCTCCATACCTGATCATTGTACCAAAACTTCTGTAAAAATGGACCCTCCTATCCTTCTTCAGAGCAGTCTTTTTGCAATACATGAGAAGTTGCTCCTCATGATTAAATGCTTCCTATGATGAAAGGCCTGAGGAAGAAATCATAATTCACAACTTTTGAGCTATGCATATTTCCCAGTCAGTAGCACACATTCTAGAATTGCAGTATAAGGGATTCTTGTGTACCACCTTAGTTTTAACCTATGTTTGCTAATTCATACTTAGCATAGTTCTAAAAGTCAAAGGTCTGCTATTACTTATTAAAACTTGAGGGGATTCATGGTTCCATAAACTGGTGACATCAATCTATGAAAACATATGACCATATATGTTTACTTTACTTTTAGAAACCCCATCTTTACTTTTAGAAACTGACAAATTAGTGAAGTGAAAGGACACAAGTGTAGAGTCTGAATATATTCTAGCTGGAAAAGGTCAGCTTTCATTCAAATTCCAAAGAAAGGCAATGCAAAAGAATGCTCCAATTACCACACAATTGCACTCATCTCACATGCTAGTAAAGTAATGCTCAAAATCCTCCAAGCCAGGCTTCAGCAATACGTGAACCATGAACTCCCTGATGTTCAAGCTGGCTTTAGAAAAGGCAGAGGAACCAGAGATAACCATATATGTTTACTTTACTTTTAGAAACCCCATCTTTACTTTTAGAAACTGACAAATTAGTGAAGTGAAAGGACATAAGTGTAGAGTCTGAATATATTCTGGCTAACTTAGCTCTGCATTTGTCTTTTTTTTTTTTTTTCTTTGCTTTGTCTGTACATACTAAAGTAGTCTTGCATACACATTTTACTTGACATGCACTGTGATGCTTAACCTGTCACTCGCACAACTTTTCAATGACCGATTTTCTTTCTTCACATGAAGCAAAACATTAAAATTGTGGTGTGTAATTAACTTGCAATGTCGTGTTTGTTTCTGCTGCCCAGAAAAAAAAAAAAAAAATCAGTTGTTAGGAAATATAGCTGAGCCTCCCCTTTGAACAGTCCTTCCATCTCTCTCTTGGACCTCGTATCCTACCACACAACCCACTCAACTGGAGCACTCCATAGCACTAGCTACATACTACATGCTTGATATGTTACATATGTCAGTGCAATTTATTCAATTCATTCCGTTCTCTCCTTCCCACACTGTGTCCAAAAGTTTGTTTTCTATGACTGCATCTCTTCCATCCATTTCTTTGTCCACCCTCCAAATGAGTTCTTCAGCAATTATTTTCTAGATTCCATTTATAAGCATTAATATGCAATGTTGATTTTCTGTTTTTTATTATTACTATTTCACTGAGTAATAGGCTCTAGATTCACCTGCACCTCTACAAATAATCCAACTTTTTTCCTTTCTATGAGTGAGTAATTTTCCATCCTATATATATACCATAACTTCTTTATTTGTTTAATGGGCACTGAGGTTGTTTCCCTTTACTGGCTACTCTAAAAGGCCTTGCAATGTTTACTGGCATACATATCTATTTTTCATTAAGTTTTTTTTTTTTTTAAGTATATCAGAAATAGTGGGATTGTTGGGTTAAAACGTAGTTTTATAGCTGGTTATCTAAAAACACCCATAATGTTTGGATTTGTGGCAGTATTCATTTATATTCCTAACAGCAGTGCAAGAAGGCAGGAGGATTCTCCTTTCGTCACATCATTTCCTTCATATAGTATTATGCAATCATACACACACACACACACACACATACATACATACATACATATATTTACTTCTTTTTTGGTTGTTGCAAACCTCAGTCGCTGCATGTGGAATGTAATTCCATGGCCAAGGATCAAACTTGGGACCCCTGCATTGGAATCATGGTATCTTAGCCACTGGACCAGCAGGGCAGTCCCTTGTTGCAGGTTTTCTTTTTTTTTTTTTTTAATGATGGAGATTTTTAATGGTGTGAGGTGATATGTCATTGTAGTTTTGGTTTGTGTGCCTTTCTTATGTTGAGGAAGTTTTTTCTATGTTTAGTTTTTGGAGAGTTTCTATCACAAAAACTTGGTGGATTATATCAAAGATTTTACAGCATCTATTGAGGTGATCATACTGTTTCATTCTTTCACTAAGCATTGCTATGCAGTTACTGAATAATGTTTCCATATTTGGGATCAAACCCCCACGTATAATGGTGTTCAATCCTTTTAAGGTACTGGTGGATATTTTTGCTCGTATTTTGCTAAGGATGTTTGCCTCTGTTCGTCTATGTGATATTGGTCTCTAACTTTCTTTTTCTGTACTATATGGGTGTTTCTGTAGTATCAGGGTGATGGTGACCTTGTACCATGTGTTTGTGGGTTTTTCTTCCACTTTAGAATTTTGGAGGAGATTCAGAAGTGAATGTATTAGCAGTTCTCTGATTGGTTCATAAAATTTTCATGTAAACCCATCTGGCTTTAATTTTGTCCACTGGAAAAATTTCCTCACAGTTTCTACATTCAGTTAAGTTCAGTTCAGTTGCTCAGTCGTGTCCGACTCTTTGC
>SJYT01081319.1:51614-72771 GCA_006410635.1 Cephalophus harveyi
TCCTCTTCACTTTCTGCCATAAGGGTGGTGTCATCTGCATATCTGAGGTTATTGACATTTCTCCCAGCAATCTTGATTACAGCTTGTGTTTCTTCCAGTCCAGCGTTTCTCATGATGTACTCTGCATGTAAGTTAAATAAGCAGGTGACAATATACAGCCTTGACGTATTCCTTTTCCTATTTGGAACCAGTCCGTTCAACTTCAGCTTCTTCAGCATTACTGATTGGGGCATAGACTTGACTAACTGTGGTTTTGAATGGTTTGGAGACAAACAGAGATCATTCTGTCGTTTTTGAGATTGCATCCAACTACTGCATTTTGGACTCTTGTTGACCATGATGGCTACTCCATTTCATCTGAGGGATTCCTGCCGGCAGTAGTAGATATAATGGTCATGTGAGTTATTTACCCATTCCAGTCCATTTTAGTTCGCTGATTCCTAGAATATCTGCGTTCACCCTTGCCATCTTTTGTTTGACCACTTCCAATTTGCCTTGATTCATGGACCTGACATTCCAGGTTCCTATGCATTATTGCTCTTTACCTCATCGGACCTTGTTTCTATCATCAGTCACATCCACAGCTTGGTATTGTTTTTGCTTTGGCTCCATCCCTTCATTCTTTCTGGAGTTATTTCTCCACTGATCTCCAGTAGCATATTGAGCACCTACTGACCTGGGGAGTTCCTATTTCAGTATCCTATCATTTTGCCTTTTCATACTCTTCATGGGGTTCTCAAGGAAAAATACTTAAGTGGTTGCCATTCCCTTCTCCAGTGGAACACATTCTGTCAGACCTCTCCAACATGACCTTGGGTTGCCCCACGGGCATGGCTTGGTTTCATCGAGTTAGAGAAGACTGTGGTCCTAGTGCAATTAAATCGACTAGTTTTCTGTGAGTATGGTTTCAATGTGTCTGACCTCTGATGACTTCTTGCAACACCTACCATCTTACTTGGGTTTCTCTTACCTTGGGCCTGGGGTCTCTTCACGGCTGCTCCCACAAAGCACAGCTGCTGCTCCTTACCTTGGATGAGGGGTATCTCCTTACCACTACCCTTCCGGACCTTCAACCTGGGATAGCTCCTCTATGCCCTCCTGCACCCGTGCAGCCACCGCTCCTTGGGTTGCTCCTCCTGGCTGATGCTCCTTGCTCAGGTGCAGGGTGGCTCTTCTCCACTGCTGTCCCTGGCCTCCAATGCAGGATGGCTCCTCCCGGCCACCACCTCTGGCCTCAGGCACGGGTGGCTCCTCAGGGCCACCGCCCCTGGACTCAGGTGTGAGGTGGCTTCTCCCGGCCACACCTGGCCTTGAATGCAGTTAGCTCCTCTCAGCCACTGCCTCTGACCTTGGACGCGGGGTTGCTCCTCCCAGACACCGCCCCTGACCTCGGACTTGGGCAGCTCCTGTTGGCCATCCGTGTGCTGTTGCAGCCTCACACTCTCGGCCACTGCCCCTGACCTTAGACCTGGCAAAGCTCCTCTTGGCCGCACTTAGTGTGCCAGGTTGCAACCACCTACGCTTAGTGTGCTGAATCGCAGCCTGTTTTGCTTATGGGGCCATATTCAGTAATCTTTAATCCAACTTACTCTTGATGGGTGTGGCTGTATTCAGGCCCTGTTATTTGAACTGAGGCCTAACTATGGTATGGGTAATGAAAGTAATTGGGACCTTTTTCAAAAGGACTCGAGCAAGCATTCCTGTATTCAGTGCCCATCACCCTGATGCATCCCATTCTTGGACCATGCCTCTGCTGAACACTCCTGGACACTCACAAGCAAAACTGGTTCAGTCTCTTGTGGGAATACTGCTCTTACTCTTGGCTCCTGGTGAACACAAGGTTTTATTTGGGACTTCCAACAGTCTGCTTCAGTCCTGAGGAAGTTCTATAATCAAATCCAACTGATCTCCAAAGTCAAATTCCCTCCAGGTTCACAGTTCCTTTGTCATATCCCCAGGTTGGAAAATCTGTAGTGGTTGGAAAACTTCCTTACCTGTACAAGAATTTATTTAGAATAATTATCCTAAAATTTTTGGATTGTGCCCTAGGCCACTTTTTGGTCGGTTGAAAGGTTACTTCCTCTTAGAGGGCTTATGTCGCAAACTGCATGAACAACCTCTGTAGAAGCTAGAGACTCTCTTCCCTGTCAGGCCATTGCTGACCCATGTTTTGCAGGAGACCCCCCAATCACTCAAAAACAGTTCTGACTCTGTCTTGGGGCAGTACCTGGGTACAGGTGCACAAAATGTCTTATTGGTCACTCAGCGTGGTTGGTAGGTATTGATTCTAAATACAAATTCACCCCGATACAGTCTTGTTGGGACTTTACCTTTTCCTTGGAATTTTTTTTTTTTTTTTTGGTGGGGCCATCATTCTCCTGTCAATGATCAGTCAGCAACAAGCTGCAATTTTGGAGCTATCACAGGAAAAGATGAGTTCACACCCTTCTACTTTGCCATATTCACTTCTTCACAGGCACAAACCAGCAAAGGGGAAAATGCCTACAAACCCACCTTTGCACTGTCTTCACCTTTCTGCACTGTCAGATAGTCTGGAAGCCTAGGGCAGAGCCAAGGTCACTNGAAAAGATGAGTTCACAGCCTTCTACTTTGCCATATTCACTTCTTCACAGGCACAAACCAGCAAAGGGGAAAATGCCTACAAACCCACCTTGCACTGTCTTCACCTTTCTGCACTGTCAGATAGTCTGGAAGCCTAGGGCAGAGCCAAGGTCACTTCCTGTCTTATAGGATGCCTGTGCTTTCACAATGATGAACCTTACCTTATCATGGCATTTGTCTCACATGATGATATTGTTTGTGATATGTAAAGAGAGAGTGTGCTTCTTGATGTGCTGACCTGAGGCAGCACTATCCCAGAGCCTTTCTCTAATATAGAAGACTTCTCCAGTGCAGTAGCTTATCTTTCTGTTCCTCTTTTTACAGTCTCTACTCTTTTCTGAAGGACCTTTACCTCTTCACAGACTTGGATCTCATTATAGCCATATCCATCATTTCCACAGGCCAGACCATTTCTCANAAAGAGAGAATGTGCTTCTTGATGGGCTGACCTGAGGCAGCACTATCCCAGAGCCTTCCTCTAATATAGAAGACTTCTCCAGTGCAGTAGCTTATCTTTCTGTTCCTCTTTTTACAGTCTCTACTCTTTTCTGAAGGACCTTTACCTCTTCACAGACTTGAATCTCATTATAGCCATATCCATCATTTCCACAGGCCAGACCATTTCTCATAGACTGAGGGGTCTACAGACTATATTTTAAAAGCCCCGCAACACTGGATGTACACTAGATGAGTCCTCAAGCCTTCCACATCCTTTTCCTGGTAAACACATAGACATCAACACAGCAGAAATTGTGAGCTTCTTTATGTCTCTTGCTGTAAATCCAAATTTGTGAACACACTGTCCTGAGTTGTCACTGGCCATCCTTTCCTCATTCCTATCTTGAACAGGACCACCTCAGAGATACATGGACCAGTTTCCCACACTCTGTGGATACCTGGTGTAGCCTTCTGCTTGCTACATATCTCATGGTCTATAACATTCATCTCTGTCAGCTGTGGTTGGACACACATCCACACAGAAAGTCACACAAACGTGGGCAACAAGCTCATGTGAGTAGACACACAAATGTTCAAGGCACGTGGAAACATAAGCAAACAGGGAACATAGATGTTTCTGTAGCTGAAGAACCAGTGCTTCATATAAAATATAGATATTTCCAATTCTTTATAGGAAAATCTCCATTCTGAACTGAAATATGAAGTATGCTGCTAAGTCACTTCAGTTGTGTCCGACTCTCTGTGACCCCATAGACGGCAGTCCACCAGGCTCCCCTGTCACACTGTAGTGGGTTGCCATTTCCTTGTCCAATGCAGGAAAGTGAAAAGTGAAAGTGAAGTCGCTCAATCATGTTCAACCCTCAGTGACCCCATGGACTGCAGCCTCAAGCTCCTCCATGTATGGAATTTTCCAAGCAAGAATACTCGAGTGGGGTGCCATTGCCTTCTCCGAATATGAAGTACAGAGAAGTCCAAGTTACATGATGGAGACTTAGCACCTAGGTTTTGATACAGTAAAAACAAACTATTCCCCACTTTATGTAATCAATCCTTTGTTTGGGTATATTATTACAAATACAGCAAACTCCTTACTTCATTAAGAAACAGGGGTGCCCAGATTTTAATTTGTGCATTAGAGATAATTCCATTTTCCTACGGGTTTTCCATATCTTCAAAAAGCAGTCCAAGATTGTCCTTTGTGAAATATCCAGAAATTCACTTTTAGTGGTAGAAAATGACATCATAGATTCATATATGATGTATCAGTTCAGTCAGTCAGTTCAGTCGCTCAGTCATGTCCAACTCTTCGTGACTCCATGAATTCCATACCAGGCTTCCCTGTCCATCACCAACTCCTGCAGTTCACTCAGACTCACGTCCCTGGAGTCAGTGATGTCATCCAGCCATTTCATTCTCTGTTGTCCCCTTCTCCTCCTGCCCCCAATCCCTCCCAGCATCAGAGTCTTTTCAAATGAGTCAATGCTTCACATGAGGTGGCCAAAGTACTGGAGTTTCAGCTTTAGCATCATTCCCTCCAAAGGAATCCCAGGACTGATCTCCTTCAGAATGGACTGGTTAGATCTCCTTATTGTCCAAGGGACTCTCAAGAGTCTTCTCCAACACCACACTTCAAAAGCATCAATTCTTCGGTGCTCAGCTTTCTTTACAGTCCCACTCTCACGTCCATACATGACTACTGGAAAAACCATAACCTTGACTAGGCAGACCTTTGTTGGCAAAGTATTGTCTCTGCTTTTGAATATGCTATCTAGGTTGCTCATAACTTTCCTTCCAAGGAGTAAGCATCTTTTAATTTCATGACTGCAGTCACCATCTGCAGTGATTTTGGAGCCCCTAAAAATAAAGTCTGACACTGTTTCCACTGTTTCCCCATCTATTTCCCATGACGTGATGGGACTACGTGCCATAATCTTCATTTTCTGAATGTTGAGTTTTAAACCAACTTTTTCACTCTCCTCTTCCACTCCTCAGCCATGAGGGTGGTGTCATCTGCATATCTGAGGTTGTTGATATTTCCACCAGCAATCTTCTTTCCAGCTTGTGCTTCTTCCAGTCCAGCGTTTCTCATAATGTGCTCTGCATATAAGTTAAATAAGCAGAGTGACAGTATACAGCCTTGATATACTCCTTTTCCTATTTGGAATCATTCTATTGTTCCATGTCCAGTTCTGACTGTTGCTTCCTGACCTGCATATACGTTTCTCAAGAGACAAGTCAGGTGGTCTGGTATTCCCATCTCTTTCAGAATTTCCCACAATTTATTGTGATCTACAGAGTCAAAGGCTTTGGCATAGTCAATAAAGCAGAGATAGATGATTTTTCTGGAACTCTCTTCCTTTTTCACTGATCCAGCAGATGATGGCAATGTGACCTCTTGTTCCTCTGTCTTTTCTAAAACCAGCTTGAACATCTGAAAGTTCACGGTTCTTGTATTGCTGAAGCTTGGATTGGAGAATTTTGAGCATTACTTTACCATCGTGTGAGATGAGTGCAATTGCGTGGTAGTTTGAGCATTGTTTGGCACTGCCTTTCTTTGGGATTGGAATGAAAACTTACCTCTTCCAGTCCTGTGGCCACTGCTGAGTTATCCAAATTTGCTAGCATATTGAGTGCAGCACTTTAACAGCATCATCTTTCTGGATTTGAAATAGCTCAACAGGAATTATATCACCTCCACTAGCTTTGTTTGTAGTGGTGCTTTCTAAGGCCCACATGACTTCACATTCCAGGATGTCTGGCTGTCAGTGAGTAATCACACCATCGTGGTTATCTTGGTTGTGAAGATCTTTCTTTGTACAGTTCTTCTGTGTATTCTTGCCACCTCTTCTTAATACCTTCTGTTTCTGTTAGGTCCATACCATTTCTGTCCTTTATCGCGCCCATCTTTGCATGAAATATCCCTTTGGTATCTCTAATTTTCTTGAAGAGATCGCTAGTCTTTCCCATTCTGTTCTTTTCCTCTATTTCTTTGCATTGATTGCTGAAGAAGGCTTTCTTATCTCTTCTTGTTATTCTTAGGAAGTCTGCATTCATATGGTTATATCTTTCCTTTTCTCCTTTGCTTTTCACTTCTCTTCTATTCACAGCTATTTGTAAGGACTCCCCAGACAGCCATTTTGCTTTTTTGCATTTCTTTTCCATGGGGATGGTCTTGATCCCTGTCTGCTGTACAATGTCACAAGCCTCCATCCATAGTTCATCAGGAACTTTATCTATCAGATCTAGTTCTTTAAGTCTATTTCTCACTTCCAATGTATAATCATAAGGGATTCAATTTAGGTCATACCTCAGTTTGTCTCTTGGTTTTCCCTACTTTCTTCAAGTCTGAATTTGTCAATAAGGGTTTCATGATCTGAGCCACGGTAAGCCGCCAGTCTTGTTTTTGCTGACTGTATAGAACTTCTCCATCTTTGGCTTCAAAGAATATAATCAATCTGATTTCAGTGTTGACCATCTGGTGCTATCCATGTGTAGAGTCTTCTCTTGTGTTGTTGGAAGAGGGTGTTTGCTTAGCCTTTGACCTGCTTCATTTCATATTCCAAGGCCAAATTTGCCTGTTTTTTTTTTTTTTTCAAATGTTACTTGACTTCCTACTTTTGTATTTCAGTTCCCTGTAATGAGAAGGGCATCTTTTTTTTTGGTTGTTAGTTTTAAAAGGTCTTGTAGGTCTTCATAGAACCATTCAACTTCGGCTTCTTCAGCATTACTGCTTGGGGCATAGACTTGGATTACTGTGATATTGAATGGTTTGCCTTGGAAATCAACAGAGATCATTCTGTCGTTTTTGAGATTGCATCCAAGTACTGCATTTAAGATTCTTTTGTTGACCATGATGGCTACTCCATTTCTTCTAAGTGATCCCTGCCCCCAGTAGTTGATAAAATGCTCATCTGAGTTAAATTCACCCATTCAAGTCCATTTTAGTTCGCTGATTCCTAGAATGTCATAGTTGCTGCCATCTCCTGTTTGACGACTTCCAACTTGCCTTGATTCTTGGACCTAACATTCCAGGTTCCTATGCAATATTTCTCTTTACAGCATTGGACCTTGCCTTTATCACCAGTCACATCCACAGCTGGGTATTGTATTTGCTTTGGCTCCATCCCTTCATTCTTTCTGGAGTTATTTCTCTCCTGATATCCAGTAACATATTGGGCACCTACTGACTTGGGGAGTTCCTCTTTCAGTATCCTATCATTTTGCATTTTCATCCTTTTCATGGGTTTCTCAAGGCAAGAATACTGAAGTGGTTTGCCCTTTTCTTCTCTATGGACCACATTCTGTCAGACTTGTTTATCATGACCCGCCTGTCTTATGTGGCCCCAAGGGCATGGCTTAATTTCATTGAGTGAGACAAAGCTTTTGTCCTAGTGTGATTAGATTGATGGGTTTCTGTAGTGATGCTTTCAGTGTGTCTGCCCTCTGGATATATCTTTCAATTTTTCCTTTGCTTTAGCTTTCCTTCTTTTCTCAGTAATTTGAAAGGTATATTCAGACACATATTTTGCCTTTTTAAATTTTTTTTTTTCTTCAGGAGGGTCTTGGTCACTATCTTTTGTAAAATTTCACAAACTTCTGTCTGTAGTTACTCAGGAACTCTTTCTATCAGATTGAATCCCTTGGATTTTTGTCACTTTCACTGTGTAATCATAAGGGGTACGATTTAGGTTCTCCTTGAATAGTCCAGTGGTTTCCTTACTTTTTTCAATTTAAGTCTGAAATTGGCAATAAAGAGGTCATGATCTGAACCATAATAAACCCGTCTTATTTTTGACTGTATATAGTTTCTTCGTGTTTGACTACAAATAAAAGAATCAATCTGATTTCAGTATTAAAAATCTGGTAGTGTCCATGTGTAGAGTCTTCTCTGGGGTTTCTGGAAGTGAGTGCTTTCTATAAGCCATGTGTTGCCTTGGCAAAGCTCTATTTCTTTTGAGTGGCTTCATTTTGTCCTCCAAGGCCAAATTTTCCTGTTACTCCAGGTGTCTCTTGACTTCCTACTTTTTCATTCCATTCCCCTTTGATGAAAAGGACATCTTTTATGTGTGGAAGTTCTAGAAGATCTTGTAGGTCTTCATACTACTTCAGCTTCTCTGGCACTGCTATTAGTGGCACAGGCTTTGGTGACTGTAGTATTGACTGGTTGGTTCTGGAAATAAACAGAGATCATTCTGTCTCTTTGGAGATTGCCACCAAGTACTATATTTCAGACTCTTTGTTGACTATGATGACTACTACATTTTTTTCTAAGGGCTTCTTGCCCAGAGTAGTAGACATAATGGCCATCTGAGTTCCAGTCATATCTGCAACTGGGTGCTATTTTTGATCAAGCTCCATGCCTTCATTCATTTTGTAGTTTCTTCTCCACTGATCTCCAATAGCATATTGGGCACCTGCCACCCTTGGGAGTTCCTCTTTCTGTATGCTATAATTTGTCATTAAATGCTGCCGATGGGTTTCTCAAAGCAGGGATACTGAAGAGGTTTTTCATTCCCTTCTCCAAGGGAAACATTTTGTTTCATACTTTTTCATTTAGTTAGACGAGGCTATGGACCATGTGATCAGTTTGGTTAGTTTTCTGTGATTATGATTTTCATTCTGTTTTCCCTCTGATGGATAAGGATAAGAGGCTTGTGGAAGCTTCCTAATGGGAGAGACTAACTCAGGGGGGAAGGTGGTTCTTGTTCTGATGGACAGAGGCATGTTCAGTTCCATTCAGTTTTGTACCTCAGTTATTTTCAAGTCTTTGTGCCCCATAAACTGAAATATACCAGGCCTCCCTGTCCACCACCAACTCACTGAGTTTACTCAATGTCATGTCCATTGATTCGGTGATGCCATCCAACCTTCTCACCTTCTATTGTCCCTCCTCCTCCTCCTCCCTTGATCCTTTCCCGTCATCAGGGTCCTTTCCAATGAGTCAGTTCTTCACATCAGGTGGCCAAAATATTGGAGTCTCATCTTTAACCCCAGTCTCACAAATAGTATTCAGGATTAATGTCCTTTAGGATGGACTGGTTAGATTTCCCCAAGCCATCCTAGAGACTCTCAAGAGCCTTCTTCAACACCACAGTTCAAAACCATTAATTTTCTTGACCAGCTTTCTTTATAGTCCATCTCTCACTTCCATACATGACTTCTGGATAAACAACAGCATTGACTAGATGCATCTTTCATGTAAAACTGCTTCACTAAAACTTTCATATCCAAAATATGTACAGTTCATATCTCATAAGAAAATTTGTAGTCTGGTTTTCATATGTGAAAGGAACAAAAATCTCACTCTTCCATGTACAAAATTGCTCAGCAATTTTTCTTACATTAAATATAAAGAATTCACTACTGCATATCAGAGATGCTGCTTTCAGATTTACATATGTGAGATATAGAGAATTCCCTATTTCAGTTAGAAATATCTACATGTAGGGAATGAAATATAAAATATACAGAATACTATGTTTGGGCAACTTTTTTAGTGTTCATTTTTAACTGAAGGATAAATATTTTACAGAATTTTGTTTGGTATTAAACCTTAACATTCACTCGAGAATACCATATTTCATGCAAGAAAACATATGGCTTGATATTTATACATGGAATAATGTGTGTTTCATAATTCATGTAAGATTTTCTAGAACCCACCTTTTTATGCATGAATTCCCCAGATTCCATTAATCATACTGGAAAGTGACAACATAGATTTTTGAAAAGAAAATAAAAACAATTATATATTTCATGTAACAAAAATTGTGCTCAGTTTTGTTCTTGGAAATATGGAGAATTTCATATTTAACGTTGGAAAATGGACACCCTGATTTTCTAATGACATGTCCAATAAAGACATGTATACCCTGATTTTCACATTTGAGATGTACAATACTCTATTTGCAATAGATGTAAACCTATTGTATTAAAATTTAGTGCCTGAGTAATTGAATCTCTCATAGTTTCAGAAGTAAAATAGCCACCTAGACTTTCATAAAAAAATGGAAAGATGTCCATAATTCATAAAGAAGCATCTAATTTTCCTAAGGGAATATAGAAAATTCCATATTTAAGGTTCAAAAATCTTCTCCTGATTGACATATGTGAAACAGAGTTGTTGCTGATTTTCAGTTGACCAGCCAGTTCCAACTCTGCCACACAATGGACAGCAGCACTCCAGGCTTCCCTGCCCTTCCCTATCTCCAGTGCTTTGCTTAGACTCATCTTTGTTGAGTCAAGAGGTTCCAGTATGTCCAACAAACTCAACTTCTCTTGCCCTCTTCTGCACTCAGTCTTTCCCACATCAGAGTCAATAATGTTTCAGGATAAGGTAGAGTAACAATCTTTCTTCCTGGATCCTTTAGCCAAATTATTAGAGTTTGAGCTTCAGCATCAGTCTTTCCAATGAACATTTACATTTCCAATGAACATTTAGTTTCTTTTAGGATTGACTGGGTTGAAATCCTTGCTGTCCAAGGGACTCGCAGTAGTCACCTTCAGCGAGACAGATTCAGAGCCTCAGTTTTTGGCAGTCAGCCTTCTTTATACTCGAACTCTCACATCCATACATCGGCTCGGATCAGTTCAGTTCACTCTCACAGTCATATCCGACTCTCTGTGACCACATAGACCTCAGGAGTCCAGGCCTCCCTGTCCATAACCAACTCCCGGAGTCTACCCAAACTTATGCCAATTGAGTCTGTGATGCCATCCAACTGTCTCATCCTCTGTTTTCCCCTTGTCCTCCTGCCCTCAATCTTTCCAAGCATCAGGGCTTTTCCCCAATGATTCAGCTCTTCCCATCCGGTTGCCAAGGTTTTGGCATTTCAGCTTCAACATCAATCTTTCAAATGAACACACAGGACTGATCTCCTTAAGATGGACTGGTTGGATCTCCTTCAGTCCAAGGGTTTCCCAAGAGTCTTCTTCAGAATCACAGTTCAAAAGCATTAATTATTCTTCTTCTCAGCTTTCTATATAGTCAAACTCTCACATCCATATATGAATACTGGCAAAACAGTAGCCTAGAGTAGACAGAACTTTTTTGACAAGTAATGTCTCTGCTTTTTAATAGGCAGTGTAGGTTGCTCATAACTTGCCTTCCAAAGAGGAAGCATCTTTTAATTTCATGGCTACAGTAACCACCTGCAGTGATTGGGACCCACCTGCAACCAATGAAATGAATAAATTATGATTGTTCCCTGCCTATTTGCCATGCCATGAAGTGATGGGACCAGATACCATGATGTTAGTTTTCTGAATGTTGAATTTTAAGCCATTTTTTTCACTCTATTTCACTTTCATGAAGAGGATTTTAGATCTTCCACTTTTTCTGCCATAAGTGTGGTGTCATCTGCATATTTGCATTTATTGATAATTATCTGTGAAATCTTGATTCCAGCTTCTATTTCACAGAACCCAGTGTTTCTCATGATGTTTTCTGCATATGAGTTAAATAAGCATGGTGACAAATCATCCTTGACCAACTCCATTTCCTACTTGGAACAAGTATGTTCTTCCATACCTTGTTCTAATTGTTGATTCCTAACCTGCATCTAGATTTCTCAAGAGACAGGTCAGTTGGTTTGATATTCCCATTTCTTGTAGAATTTTCCACATTTTATTGTGATCCATAGAGTCAAAGTCTTTGGCATAATCAATAAATTAAAGATAGAAGATGTTTTGTTTGTTTGTTTGGGGGAGAGCTTGAACTCTCTTGCTTTTTCAGAGATCCAAGGATGTTTGCAATTTGATCTCTAGTTCCTCTACCTTTTCCAAAACCAGCTGGAACATATGAAAGTTCATGGTTCACATATTGTTGAAGCCTGCCTTGGAGAACTTTATTACTTTATTAGTGCATGCTGCTACTGCTGCTAAGTCACTTCAGTCGTGTCCAACTCTGTGCAACCCCATAGACGGCAGCCCACCAGGCTCCTTCGTCCCTGGGATTCTCCAGGCAAGAACACTGGAGTGGGCTGCCATTTCCTTATCCAAGTTAGGAAAGTGAAAAATGAAAGTGAAGTCGTTCAGTCATGTTTGACTCGTAGTGACCCCATGGACTGCAGCCTACCAGGCTCCTCTGCGGATGGGGTTTTCCAGGCAAGAGTACTGGAGTGGGTTGCCATTTCCTTCTCCATTAATGAAGGTAATTGTGTAGTAGTTTGAGTATTCTTTGGCATTGCCTCTCTTTGGGATTGGAATGAAAACTGACATTTTCCATTCCTGTGGGCATTACTGTGTCTTTTAAATTTGCTACAGCAGCAAGCTGTGACTCTGTGGCAGTGGAATAGCCAGCAGTCAAGAAGAGATATCCCATGGACAAGTTAAGGAGCAGCGTCTGTGCTTTGCTGTAGTAGCAGTGAAGAGATATTCCACATCCAAAGTAAGATAAACCCCAGTAAGTTGGTAATTGCTGAGAGAGGGCATTAGAGGCCAGAAACCCTGAAACCACAATCACAGAAACCTAACCAAATGATTACATAGACCCCCACCATGTCTAACTCAGTGAAACTAAGCCATCCTGTGTAGGGTCACACAAGATGGACATCCCCAGAGCGGGGTGGGGAACAACTAGTTTTCCTACATAGACCTTTGTCCACAAAGTGATGTCTCTACTTCTCAGCACACTGTGTCTATGTTGTCAGAGATTTTCTTCCTGGGAGCGAGTCTTTTATTTTCATGGCTATAATCACTGTCCCCAGTGATTTTGGAGCCCAAAACACTGTCTGTTGCTGTTTCCATTTTTAACCTTTGTATTTGCAAAACTCTGCATTTAGCCTTTGTTCCACATCATTTTGTACCCCAAGCCCAAACTTGCCTGTTACCCCATGTGTCTCCTGACTTCCAGTTTTTATATCACTCAGCTATGATGAAAAAGGGCAAATATTTGGGGTGTTAACTTTAGAAAATATTGGAGGTTTCCCTAAAAATAATAAAGTTCCCTGGTAGTTTCAATGGTAAAGACTTGAAATATGGAAATTTGCACTGACTACTAAAATCTACAATGAGAATTTCGGACAAAATTAGTGAATTCCACATTTGCAGTAGGAAGCATAATCATCCTGAATTTCAAATATGAATTATAGAGAATTCCAACTTTCAAATAGAATTGACACCTATATTTTCCTATGTGAAATTTAGAGAATCATATAGAAATCTACACCAAGATACTGATATGTGAAATATAGAGATTTTATATTTCATTTTGTAATAGTGCCCTTGATCTTTTATATTTGAAATAGAGGAATTCCATATTTCGTGCAGTAAATTCAACCTCTGGATATTCAATGAAATACAAGAATTTCATATAACATGGAAGAAATTTAAAAATCTATAATTTATTTATTTATAATTTTTAGAATTTATTTATTTATGGCTGCACTGAGTCTTCATTCTGTGCACAAAGTTTCTCAAGTTGCAGTAAGTGGGGATTAGTCTTCATTTCAGTGAGCTAGCTTCTCATGGTACTTCCTTCTATTGCAAAGCAAAAGCTCTAGGGTGCCCAGGTTAGGTAGTTGGGGCAAACAGGATTATCTACTTTCATAGCATGTGCGATCTCCTCAGACAAAGGATCAAACACATGTCCTCTGAATTGACAAGCACATTCTTAAGCCACTGGATCACTGGAGAAGCCTAGCAGGCGTTTTTTTAGGTACATTAAAAAATTATTTATATTAATTGGGGGTTAGTTAAAATATTGCAGTGCGTTTTCCACACATTGACATGAATCACCTATGGGTTTACATGTGTTCCTGATGCTGAACATTCCTTCCACCTCCCTCCCCATCCCATCCCTCAGGATAATCTCAGTGCATCAGCCCTGAGCACCTTGGCTCATGTATCAAACCCGAACTGGAGATCTGTTTCAGTTATGATAATATACATGTTTCAATGCTGTCCTCTCAAATCATGCCACCCTCGCCTTCTCTTACAGAGTCCAAAAGACTGTTCTGTATATTTGTGTCTACATTACTGTCTCACATATAGGGTCATTGTTACCATCTTTCTAAATTCCATATATATGCATTAGAATACTGTACTGGTATTTTTCATTCTTACTTGCTTCAGTCTGTATGATAAGACTCCAGTTTAATCCACCCTCATTAGAACTGATTCAAATGAATTCTTTTTACTAGCTGAGTAATATTCCACTGGGTATACGTACCAAAGATTTCTTATCCACATGTCTTCCAATGGACATCTTGGTTGCACCCATGTTCAGGCTATTATAAACAGTGCTGTGATGAACATTGGGGTACATGTGTTTCTTTCAATTCTGTTTTCCTTGGTGTGTATTCCAAGTAGTGGGATTGCTAGGTCATATGGCTGCTCTGTTTCCAGTTTTTTAAACTAATCTCTACACTGTTCTTCATAGTGCCTGTCCTAGTTTGAAGTCCCACCAACAGTGTAAGATGATTCCCTTTTCTCCACACCATCTCCAGAATTTATTTTTTGTAGAATTTTGATAGTATCCAGTCTGACCGGCATGAGATGGTACCTCATTGCTAGGTTCATTCTTTTACACATGGTTGACCAGTTTTCTCAGCATCACATGTTAAAGAGTTTGTCAGTTTTTCCATTGTATATACTTGCCTCCCTCATCAAAGAGAGGTTGTCCCTAGGTGTGTGGCTTCATCTCTGGGCATTCTATTTTGTTCCATTGATCTATATTTGTGTCTTTGTGCCAGTAGCATACTGTCTTGATTTTTACAGCTTTGTAGTATAGCTTGAAGTCAAGCAGATTAATTCCTCCACGTTTATTCATCACTTCATGGGAAATAGATGGGGAAACAGTGGAAACAGTGTCAGATTTTATTATTTGGGCTCCAAAATCATTGCAGACGGTGACTTCACCATGAAATTAGAAGACGGTTACTCCTTGAAAGAAAAGTTATGTTCAACATAGATTGTATTTTCAAAAGCAGAGACATTACTTTGTTGACTAAGGTCCGTCTGGTCAAGGTTATGGTTTTTCCTGTGGTCATATATGGATGTGAGAGTTGGACTGTGAAGAAGGCTGAGCACAGAAAAATTAATGCCATTGAATTGTGGTGTTGGAGAAGACTCTTGAGAGTCCCTTGGACTGCAGGGAGATCCAACCAGTCCATTCTGAAGGAGATCAACCCTGGGATTTCTTTGGAAAGAATGATGCTAAAGCTGAAACTCCAGTACTTTGGCCACCTCATGCGAAGTGTTGACTCATTGGAAAAGACTCTGATGCTGGGAGGGATTGGGGGCAGGAGAAGAAGGGGACGACCGAGGATGAGATGGCTGGATGGCATCACGGACTCAATGGACGTGAGTCTAGTGAACTCTGAGAGATAGTAATGAACGGGGAGACCTGGCGTGCCGCGATTCATGGAGTCACAAAGAGTTGGACACGACTGAGTGACTGAACTGAACTGAACTGATTCTTCTTTCTCAAGATTGCTTTGGTTATCGGAGAGTTTTGCTATTTCCATACAAATTGTGAAATTATTTGTTATAGTACTGTGAAAAATACTGCTGGTAGCTTGATAGGTATTGCATTGAATCTATAGATTGCTTTAGGTTGTATACTCATTTTCACTATATTGATGCTTCCAAGCATGAACATTGCCGTGAGCTGTGTTAGGCATTACTGACAAAATATAGGCACAGCCCCAAACCCCCACCATTTTTTCCATAGGCACAGACCCAGAATGAAGGAGTTAGGCTTTGTGATGCTGTCTTGTTCTTTCCTTTCCTTGGCTTAGTTGACTTAAGAGAATATTAAGGTGCTTATTGTTTTTCAGAGGAACATGAGAAGGCCTTCTGCAGCTGTGCTCAAAGAATAATTCATAAAGTTAATCATTGACATTTGTTCAAGAACTTTTTACAAAAGACTATTCCAGGGTGAACAGGCAGGCCACAGATTGAGGACATGGGAGGGATTGCTATCTGAAGCCCTCTTGTGAGAAAAATGTTTATGACAAAGGAGTTTGCTGAATTTAGTGCTTAGGAATAATTAAATAGTTAGAAGCTAAAGATGTAAAGATTGCTGTAATGTTAGCGTATTCTACTATAGCTTATAGAAATTAGGGACTTTAGAGATATTATTAGCTAGAAGGCCTTTCTAAGAAACAGTGAGGATACTAGGGGCAAATAGGACTTAGAAAGATAAGAAATAAACTGAGGAATGTGGTATGCAGCCCAAATATTAGCTTGAGTTACAGTGTATTCACAAGGACACATGAGAAAAAGTAGATAAGATAACCAGTGAGGAAGGAACTCCTTTGGAGGGGCAACAATGATTTTTGGATAAGAAGAAATCTGGGTCAATGGTAACTAAAAATATCAAACTTCTGGCCTAATGCTTTTGTAAAAGTATAAAAGAGAATCATAAGCTTGAAATAAACAGGCAGTCCAAGAAAAATGAGAGGCTGCCTCAGTTTCTCACTGACATTGCTCACCCCTTCTGATTGAATCCCTGGCTGCTGGAGCTGGACTCTGGCCGAACATGGTATATTTCTCCATCTCTTTATGTCCTCTTTGATTTCTTTCATCAGTGTTTTATGGTTTTCTATATGTAGGTCTTTTGTTTCCTTAGGTAGATTTATTCCTAAGGATTTTATTCTTTTCGTTACAGTGGTGAATGGGACTGTTTCCTTATTGTCTTTCTGTTTTCTAATCGTTAGTGTATAGGTATATAAGGAACTTCTGGGTGTTAATTTTATATCCTGAAACTTGACTATCTTCACTCCTTAGCTCTAGTAATTTTCTGGTGAAGTCTTTAGCGTTTCCTGTGGAAAGGATCATGATATCAGCAGAGTGAAAGTTTTAATTCTTCTTTTCCAATCTGAATTCCTTTTATTTCTTTTCTTCTCTGATTGCTGTGGCTAAAACCTCCAAAGCTATGTTAAATATTTGTGGTGAGAATGGGCACTCTTATCTTATTCTTGACTTTAGGGGGAATACTTTCAATTTTTGAGGGACCATTGAGGGTCATCTTTGCTGCTGGTTTGTCATATATAGAAGAAAAAGTAGATAAGATAACCAGTGAGGAAGGAACTCCTTTGGAGGGGCAACAATGATTTTTGGATAAAAAGAAATCTAGGTCAATGGGAACTAAAAATATCAAACTTCTGGCCTAATGCTTTTGTAAAAGTATAAAAGAGAATCATAAACTTGAAATAAACAGACAGTCCAAGAAAAATGAGAGGCTGCCTCAGTTTCTTGCTGACATCGCTCACCCCTTCTGATTGAATCCCTGGCTGCTGGAGCTGGACTCTGGCCGAACATGGTATATTTCTCCATCTTTTTATGTCCTTTTTGATTTCTTTCATCAGTGTTTTATAGTTTTCTGTATGTAGGTCTTTTGTTTCCTTAGGTAGATTTATTCCTAAGGATTTTATTTTTTTCGTTACAGTGGTGAATGGGAATGTTTCCTTAATGTCTTTCTGTTTACTAATCGTTAGTGTATAGGCATATAAGGAACTTCTGGGTGTTAATTTTATATCCTGAAACTTGACTATCTTCACTCCGTGGCTCTAGTAATTTTCTGGTGAAGTCTTTAGGGTTTCCTGTGGAGAGGATCATGATATCAGCAGAGTGAAAGTTTTAATTCTTCTTTTCAATCTGAATTCCTTTTATTTCTTTTCTTCTCTGATTGCTGTGGCTAAAACTTCCAAAACTATGTTAAATATTAGTGGTGAGAATGGGCACTCTTATCTTGTTCTTGACTTTAGGGGGAATAAAAAGTTTTAATTCTTCTTTTCAATCTGAATTCCTTTTATTTATTTTCTTCTCTGATTGCTGTGGCTAAAACTTCCAAAACTGTTTTAAATATTAGTGGTGAGAATGTGCTCTCTTATCTTGTTCTTGACTTTAGGGGGAATGCTTTCAATTTTTGAGGGACCATTGAGGGTCATCTTTGCTGTTGGTTTGTCATATATAGATTTTTCTTATTTGAGGTAAGTTCCTTCTATTCCTTCTTTCTGGAGAGGCTGTATCATAAGAAGAGGTGGCAAGAATACATGGAAGAACTGTACAAAAAAGATCTTCACGACCCAGATAATCATGATGATGTGATCACTCATCTAGAGCCAGAAATCTTGGAATGTGAAGTCACGTGGGCCTTAGAAAGCATCACTACGAACAAAGCTAGTGGAGNTAACAGAAGCAGAAGATATTAAGAAGAGGTGGCAAGAATACATGGAAGAACTGTACAAAAAAGATCTTCACGACCCAGATAATCATGATGATGTGATCACTCATCTAGAGCCAGAAATCTTGGAATGTGAAGTCACGTGGGCCTTAGAAAGCATCACTACGAACAAAGCTAGTGGAGATGATGGAATTCCAGGTGAGCTGTTTCAAATATTGAAAGATGATGCTATGAAAGTGCTGCACTCAATATGCCAGCAAATTTGGAAAACTCAGCAATGGCCACAGGATTGGGAAAGGTCAATTTCATTCCAATTCCAAAGAAAGGCAATGCCAAAGAATGCTCAAACTACTGCACAATTGCACTCATCTCAAGCCCTTGGGAGTTCCTCTTTCTGTATGCTATAATTTGTCATTAAATGCTGCTCCTGGGTTTCACAAAGTAGGGATACTGAAGAGGTTTTCCATTCCCTTCTCCAAGGGAAACGTTTTATGAAAACACTTTACCATGACCGGTCCATCTTAGGTGGACCAACACCCAAGTATGAACATGGCTCATACTTTCATTTAGTTAGACAAGGCTATGGACCATGTGATCAGTTTGGTTACTTTTCTGTGATTATGATTTTCATTCTGTTTTCCCTCTGATGGATAAGGATAAGAGGCTTGTGAAAGCTTCCTAATGGACTTTATCACCAGTCACATCCACAACTGAGTATTGTTTTTGCCTTGGCTCCATCCCTTCATTCTTTCTGGAATTATTTCTCCCCTGATATCCAGTAACATATGGGGCACCTACTGACTTGGGGAGTTCCCCTTTCAGTATCCTATCATTTTGCATTTTCATCCTGTTCATAGGATTCTCAAGGCAAGAATACTGAAATGGTTTGCCCTTTTCTTCTCTATGGACCACATTCTGTGTGGGAGACCAGCAGTGGCCTAAGAGTGGGTCAGATAGGGAGGCAGGAATGTGCCCGCACATGGGGCGTCCTGCCTGGGCAGGGAAATGCTTGCATACAAGGTACCCTGCCAAGGAGCCTGTACACGAACCCCTAAGGGTTAAGGACCCCCTCGCATATGAGGAGTCTCACACCCTCCATGACGAGTAGGAGGAAACTGGGGTCCTGGACAGGCTTCTTAGTAAATATGTGAAGGTCACATTCTCCCTCTTTGCTGAAATCATAATTTTGTACTTATATGGTAAAAGAATGCAGTGCTTCGCTTCTTGGATTGCTTCCCAGAATTGGACTGTAAAAATAAACTGCAAGGGGGCTTGCACAGACTTGTTCCTCCAGCTGGAGTTGTGTCTTTGTCTGTCCTTTGTGTGTCTGTGTCTCTTTGTCATTTCGCTCGCTACATCTGGTGCCCAACGTGGGGCCCAAGTGAAACCAAAAGGGTGAGTACCCCTCGGGGATTATAGATGCAGGGCAGGGGAACTTTCGGGAAAATTATGTGGAACTCCCCATCAGCGAAGGCAAAATACATGGAGTTAGTCAAAGGGCTTCTCCATTTCCTTGGGGTTAAGGCATCCAGTCACCATTTGTCGGAGTTATTCTGCCTCGTGGAGCAGCATTGCTATTGGTTTCAGTGTCAAACAAAAGTACAATTGAACTTAAAAGACTGGAAAACAGTACAAAAGGAGTTGCATTGGCAACATCAAAAGGGTAACATAATTCCTTCGAAATTGTGGACCCTGTGTAATGCTATTACACAGGCTCTCACTTTACTATCTACAGACAGTGAAACTAAATCCACCAAGTCAGAAGCTATATATGAGGAAGTTCCGGGCAGAAAACAAAGAGCTACTGCTGCAAGCGGTGCTGCGGCAGCTGGGGCGGCTACCGCGCCACCGCCTGGGGAAGAGGGATCTGATGCTGAGTCTGATAGTTCCATCTCATCATCCTCTTCATCAGCGGCTGATGCCGAGGTGGAAAAAATGACTCAGTTATTTCAACAGTGGTGGAAAACCCACCAAAAGGATTCGCAGCGAGCTCCCACTCCCTCCACCCCTCCTTACACGTCTGTCTTTCCAGTTTCTTCCAAGATCCCAGATGTCGGGCGGGAGGGGTGCCACTTTTCTTTTCCGGCTGCTATGCTTTACGATGATGATGTTCCTGCGCCCCCTGGTGGTTTTATAGATCCTCCACAGCTTTTTCCAATTCAACACCAAGATGCTCCTAATAATATGGTAAATGTGCAATATTTACCTTTTGAATATAAATTCTTTAAAGATCTTAAGGCCGCCAAGGCGCAATATGGTCCTCATTCCCCTTTTGTTTTGACTATGCTGGAGTCAATAAATTAGTGCTTCCTTTAGATTGGGAATCAATTGTTCAAGCTGTGCTTGAAGGGTCCCAATGTTTGCAATTAAGGAGCTGGTAAGAAGAAGAGGCTCAGAAGCAGGCTCGAATAAATGAAGGGGGCAGAACCCTCCAAGTCTACTGGAGGATAAATTAATAGGAGNCTATGCTGGAGTCAATAAATTAGTGCTTCCTTTAGATTGGGAATCAATTGCTCAAGCTGTGCTTGAAGGGTCCCAATGTTTGCAATTAAGGAGCTGGTAAGAAGAAGAGGCTCAGAAGCAGGCTCAAATAAATGAAGGGGGCAGAACCCTCCAAGTCCACTGGAGGATAAATTAATGGGAGAAGGACAATTTAGAGCCTTGAGAGAACAGGTCCAATATTCAGATCAAGATTTGCAACAGGTAACCCAAGTCTTTTTTTGGGCTTGGTGTCGTGTTGTGCCCACAGGACACACACAACCTTCATTCACAAAAACTTTGCAAGGGCCTAATAAGCCTTATACAGACTTCCTGGCTAGCTTGTGGGTGGCAATGGAGCAAACCGTTGGTCATGATGAAATTTCAGAGATACTCTTACAGACACTGGCTTTTGAAAATGCTAACCCAGAATGCAAACGTATTTTGGGCCCCTTAAAGGAACAAGGA
>SJYT01081319.1:74378-86474 GCA_006410635.1 Cephalophus harveyi
TCATATCCATGCGCATTCCACAATTCCTGGACCTTTATCATTTGGAAATGCTACAATAGATGCCTTATTTTATCCTATAGAATCAGCAAAACAAGAACATTACTTGCAACATACTAATTCCAAGGGGTTGCAAAAATCTTATGTGATTACTTGCAAACAAGCTCAGAACATTGTCCGTTCTTGCTCTATATGTGCACCCTTTGTATTGCCATTTACCCCACCAGGTGTCAACATAAGAGGCCATCAAATTAGTCAAATCTGGCTAATGGATGTCTTGTACATCCATTCTTTTGGCCGACAAAAATATGTCCATCACACTATAGACACATACACACATTTTCAATGGGCTACTGCCTTACACTCTGAGAAAGCTGATGCTGTTATTACCCATTTATTATCTTGTTTTGCAGTGATGGGAATACCACTGGAATTAAAAACTGATAATGCACCTCCTTACCAATCTGTAAAATTAGCCCAATTCCTTTCTCAATATCATGTAACTCATACTTTTGGGATTCCATACAATAGTCAAGGACAAGCTATAATTGAAAGAGCTAATCATACTCTGCGCGATTATCTCAAAAAATTAAGAAAGGGGTAACAAGAGAGATTTATAAAACCTAAAGATATTCTGAATAAAACTTTATTCACTTTAATTTTTTTAAATATATGGAGTGACAAGAATTTGTCAGCGGCAGAACTACATTTCCAAAAGGGACAAGAAGATAAGAAGACGTTAGATACACCCATTTGGTATAAAGATAGAGAAAAGGGTTGGATCCCAGTGTCATTAATATATTTGTGGTGGGGACATGGTTTCATATCTATTGATAATTCCAGGTTTTGCACTCCAACTCAATTGATTAAAATTCACAATGGATGACCGTTTTGTACGAAAGTTTGAAGAACTTTCAGCTCAATGGAGGTTAACCTTCCCTACCCGCTCTGCATCCCCTCCAACATGGGGACAACTGAAAAAGCTCCCCCAGGAAGCTGAGAAAACCCTTGCCAATGCTGGTCAACCTCTCAATCCTACCAATTTTTTGTTGGCAATGATGGCTGTGGTTACCTGTCAGGTAATGTATGTGCCAGCAAATGTACATACTTATTGGGCTTATGTCCCTAATCCCCCTCTTGTAAGAGCTGTTTCTTGGGGATAACCTGAAGTACAAGTATGCACTAATGAGACTGCCTTCTTTCCCCCACCAGCTCGTGGGGGGATAGAGCAACTGCCTCATCACACCAATCACTACAATATAAGTAACGTTACTCTTGCAGCAGAGGGCATTCCCTATGTATAGGTGGACACCCCTTTTGTTTGTCTACCAAAGTGCATTCTCATCATTCTTATAATACATGGGGGATAAAATATAATGACAATCATTTTGCTACTTTTACTGTGCTTGTCTCTGCTAGAGGCTTTCATACTTCAACAGTTCTGATGGATCATCATCCTGATGTACTCATATCCCTATGCCCTTCTAACTTTTTTGTTCCATCCCTAGAATCTCTGGATTAGGAGCGTTACCGGGGCCACTGACCTTTCAAAGTTATGAATTACTCTGGTTTTGTTATTATGGACTGGAGTCCAGATCATGGGCAGTTTTTAGAAAAGTCGTCTAACAGATCCCTCAAATGGCATTGTATCAATAACACCTTAATGAGTAATGGCAATGAAATGGTTAAATGGCAACAGCTTGCACTGGTTCCTATTCAATTTCAATTACAAGGTTATCCACATGCTCAAGGGGACATTTGGAAATTATGGGCTGTGTCTGGAAATATTACTATATGATCGGGGAATTATTCTCTGAAGGTTACAGATGCATCGGGTCCATTTCATGTTAATTTGGATGTTAATAAATCTTATTTTGCTATGGCTTGTGTGAAATATCCATTTGCACTGTTGTATGGGAATTGGACCTGGAATGAAACTTTGGGAACTATCTCTTGTGTGTATTGCAGTTTGACTCAATGTATAAATAGATCTTGGTGGAATCGATTTGAAAATCAAAGCAATGATACTAAGTCACTATTGATTGTTAAAGGTAGAACAGAACTATAGCTGCCTGTCAATTTGACAAGACCATGGTCGGACTCTTTTGCTGTTTCNACCTGGAATGAAACTTTGGGAACTATCTCTTGTGTGTATTGCAGTTTGACTCAATGTATAAATAGATCTTGGTGGAATCGATTTGAAAATCAAAGCAATGATACTAAGTCACTATTGATTGTTAAAGGTAGAACAGAACTATAGCTGCCTGTCAATTTGACAAGACCATGGTCAGAACCTTTTGCTGTTTCTTATCTTGTGACCACTATGCTAACCTTGCTTCATCGATCTCGCTGGATGCTGGGAATGATCATAGTCTCTGTTTTTGCGGTTGCCTCAGTTACCGCAATGGCCACGGTAGCTGGACTTGCTTTGCAACAAGGAATCCAGACTACTGATTTTGTTCGTGATTGGCATAAGGACTCTCATCTGTTATGGCAACAACAACGAGATTTAGATGTGAACTTGCAACCGATGTCCTCAATCTTCAACACAGTCTTTCTTGGCTTGGGGATCAATTAACTGTCTTGTCTACTAGAAGGATGTTAAAATGTGATTGGAACTCTTCCCAAGTTAATAAATCTTATTTTGCTATGGCTTGTGTGAAATATCCATTTGCACTATTGTATGGGAATTGGACCTGGAATGAAACTTTGGGAACTATCTCTTGTGTATATTGCAGTTTGACTCAATGTATAAATAGATCTTGGTGGAATCTATTTGAAAATCAAAACAATGATACTAAGTCACTATTGATTGTTAAAGGTAGAACAGAACTATGGCTGCCTGTCAATTTGACAAGACCATGGTCGGACTCTTTTGCTGTTTCTCATCTCGTGACCACTATGCTAACCTTACTTCATCGATCTCGCTGGATGCTGGGAATGATCATAGTCTCTGATCTTGTGGTTGCCTCAGTTACCACAACGGCCGTGGTGGCTGGACTTGCTTTGCAACAAGGAATCCAGACTACTGATTTTGTTCACGATTGGCATAAGGACTTTCATCTGTTATGGCAACAGCAACGAGATTTAGATGTTAACTTGCGACCGATGTCCTCAGTCTTCAACAGTCTTTCTTGGCTTGGGGATCAATTAACTGTCTTGTCTACTAGAAGGATGTTAAAATGTGATTGGAACTCTTCCCAGATATGTATCACCCCAGTGCCATTCAATTTGAGTAAAGGGTGGGAAAAGGTAAAGCGATCATTAATAGGGCATCAGAACATTACTGTGGAAATAATGAAGTTAGAACAAGCTTGGGGATCAATTAACTGTCTTGTCTACTAGAAGGATGTTAAAATGTGATTGGAACTCTTCCCAGATATGTATCACCCCAGTGCCATTCAATTTGAGTAAAGGGTGGGAAAAGGTAAAGCGATCATTAATAGGGCATCAGAACATTACTGTGGAAATAATGAAGTTAGAACAGCAAATATTATCTACTTTCAGTAGAACCTTGCCTGATATTAAAGAATATGATCTGTTACAGAGTCTACAAAAGCGTCTGAATAGTTTAAATCCTCTCAGGCATGCATCCACACTTACTGGAACTACTTTTGGGAACACTGCACTTATATTGCTTTTATGCTGTGTTGCTTTTTTAGTTTTCCGGTGTTGGCACAGAGGGCAACAACTAAAAAAGGAGAAGCAACGCCTCCAAGCCACCTTACAAATTGCTTTTGCATCTAAGAAATAAGGGGGAAATGTGGGAGACCAGCAGTGGCCTGAGAGTGGATCAGATAGAGAGGCAGGAACGTGCCTGCACACGGGGCGTACTGCCTGGGCAGGGGGATGCTTGCATGCAAGGTACCCTGCCAAGGAGCCTGTACACGAACACCTAAAGGTTAAGGACCCGCTCGCATATGAGTAGGGTCCTTTTTTTTCTTGAGGAGGCCCTCCTTGATGAGTAGGAGGAAGCTGGGGTCCTGGACAGGCTTCTTAGTAAACATGTGAAGGTCACTTTCTCCCTCTGTGCTGAAATCGTAATTTTGTACTTATATGGTAAAAGAATGCAGTGCTTCGCTTCTTAGATTGCTTCCCAGAACTGGACTGTAAAAATAAACCACAAGGGGGCTTGTGCAGATTTGTTCCTCTGGCCAGAGTTGTGTCTTTGTCTGTCCTTTGTGTGTCTGTGTCTCTTTGTCATTTCGCTCGCTACATCCTGTCAGACTTGTTTACCATGACCCGCCTGTCTTCTGTGGCCCAATGGGCATGGCTTAATTTCATTGAGTGAGACAAAGTTTTTGTCCTAGTGTGATTAGATTGATGGGTTTCTGTAGTGATGCTTTCAGTGTGTCTGCCCTCTGGATATATCTCACTTTCTCCTTTGCTTTAGCTTCCCTTCTTTTCTCAGTAATTTGAAAGGTATATTCAGACACATATTATGCCTTTTTGCATTTTTTTTTTTTCTTGAGGAGGGTCTTGATCACTATCTTTTGTAAAATTTCACAAACTTCTGTCTGTAGTTACTCAGGAACTCTTTCTATCAGATTGAATCCCTTGGATTTTTGTCATTTTCACTGTGTAATCATAAGGGGTACGATTTAGGTTCTCCTTGAATAGTCCAGTGGTTTCCTTACTTTTTTCAATTTAAGTCTGAAATTGGCAATAAGGAGGTCATGATCTGAACCATAATAGATCCCAGTTTTATTTTTGACTGTATGTAGTTTCTCCATGTTTGGCTACAAATAAAAGATTCAATCTGATTTCAGTATTGAAAATCTGGTAATGTCCATGTGTAGAGTCTTCTCTGGAGTTCCTGGAAGTGAGTGCTTTCTATAGGCCATGTGTTGTCTTGACAAAGCTCTGTTTCTTTTGAGTGGCTTCATTTTGTCCTTCAAGGCCAAATTTTCCTGTTACTCCAGGTGTCTCTTGACTTCCTACTTTTTTATTCCATTCCCCTTTGATGAAAAGGACATCTTTTATGTGTGGAAGTTCTAGATTTTGTAGGTCTTCATACTACTTCAGCTTATTTGACATTACTATTAGTGGCACAGGCTTTGGTGACTGTAATATTGACTGGTTGGTTTTGGAGATAAACAGAGATCATTCTGTCTCTTTGGAGATTGCCTCCAAGTACTATATTTCAGACTCTTTGTTGACTATGATGGCTACTCCATTTTTTCCTAAGGGCTTCTTGCCCAGAGTAGTAGACATAATGGTCATCTGAGTTAAAGTCACCCATTCTAGTCCATTTTAATTCACTGATTCATAAAATGTCAATGCTCACTCTTGGCATCACCTGTTTGACCCCTTGCAATTCTCTTTAATCCATGAACATAACCTTCAAGGTTCCTATGCAACATTACTCTTTACAGCATTGGGCTTCATTCCATCACCAGTCATATCTGCAACTGGGTCCTGTTTTTGATCAAGCTCCATGCCTTCATTCATTTTGTAGTTTCTTCTCCACTGATCTCATATAGCATATTGGGCACCTGCCGCCCTTGGGAGTTCCTCTTTCTGTATGCTATAATTTGTCATTAAATGCTGCTCCTGGGTTTCACAAAGTAGGGATACTGAAGAGGTTTTCCATTCCCTTCTCCAAGGGAAACGTTTTATGAAAACACTTTACCATGACCGGTCCATCTTAGGTGGACCAACACCCAAGTATAGTGTCTGCCCTCTGGATATATCTTTCACTTTCTCCTTTGCTTTAGCTTCCCTTCTTTTCTCAGTAATTTGAAAGGTATATTCAGACACATATTTTGCCTTTTTGCATTTTTTTTTTTTTTCCTGAGGAGTGTCTTGGTCACTACCTTTTATAAAATTTCACAAACTTCTGTCTATAGTTACTCAGGAACTCTTTCTATCAGATTGAATCCCTTGGATATTTGTCACTTTCACTGTGTAATCATAAGGGGTATGATTTAGGTTCTCCTTGAATAGCCCAGTGGTTTTCTTACTTTTTAAAATTTAAGTCTGAAATTGGCAATAAGGAGGTCATGATCTGAACCATAATAGATCCCAGTCTTATTTTTGACTGTATATAATTTCTCCGTGTTTGGCTACAAATAAAAGAATGAATCCGATTTCAGTATTGAAAATCTGGTAATGTCCGTGTGTGGAGTCTTCTCTGGAGTTCCTGGAAGGGAGTGCTTTCTATAAGCCATGCATTCTCTTGGCAAAGCTCTATTTCTTTTGAGTGGCTTCATTTTGTCCTCCAAGGCCAAATTTTCCTGTTACTCCAGGTGTCTCTTGACTTCCTACTTTTTCATTCCATTCCCCTTTGATGAAAAGGATATCTTTTATGTATGGAAGTTCTAGAAGATCTTGTAGGTCTTCATACTACTTCAGCTTATTCAGCATTACTATTAGTGGCACAGGCTTGGCTGACTCTAATATTGACTGGTTGGTTTGGGAAATAAACAGAGATCATTCTGTCGTTTTGGAGATTGCCTCCAAGTACTATATTTCAGACACTTTGTTGACTATGATGGCTACTCCATTTTTTTTCTAAGGGCTTCTTGCCCAGAATAGTAGACATAATAGTCATCTGAGTTAAAGTCACCCATTCTAGTCCATTTTAATTCACTGATTCCTAAAATGTCAATGCTCACTCTTGGCATCACCTGTTTGACCCTTTGCAATTCTCTTTAATCCATGGACATAATCTTCCAGGTTCCTATGCAACATTACTCTTTACAGCATTGGGCTTCATTCCATCACCAGTCATATCTGCAACTGGGTGCTGTTTTTGATCAAGCTCCATGCCTTCATTCATTTTGTAGTTTCTTCTCCACTGATCTCCAATAGCATATTGGGCACCTGCCACCCTTGGGAGTTCCTCTTTCTGTATGCTATAATTTGTCATTACTTGCTGCTCATGGGTTTCTCAAAGCAGGGATACTGAAGAGATTTTCCATTCCCTTCTCCAAGGGAAACGTTTTGTGAAAACCCTTTACCATGACCGGTCCATCTTGGGTGGACCAACACACATGGCTCATACTTTCATTTAGTTAGACAAGGCTATGGACCATGTGATCAGTTTGGTTAGTTTTCTGTGATCATGATTTTCATTCTGTTTTCCTTCTGATGGATAAGGATAAGAGGCTTGTGGAAGCTTCCTAATAAGAGAGACTAACTCAGGGGGAAGCTGGTTATTGTTCTGATGGACAGGGGCATGTTCAGTTCCATTCAGTTTTGTACCTCAGTTATTTTCAAGTCTTTGTGCCCCATAAACTGCAATATTCCAGGCCACCCTGTCCACGACCAACTCACTGAGCTTACTCAATCTCATGTCCATTGATTCAGTGATGCCATCCAACCTTATCATCTTCTATTGTCCCTCCTTCTCCTCCTCCCTTGATCCTTTCCTGTCATCAGGGTCCTTTCCAATGAGTCAGGTATTCACATCAGGTGGCCAAAATATTGGAGTGTCATCTTTAACCCCAGTCTTGCAAATAGTATTCAGGATTAATGATCTTTAGGATGGACTGGTTAGATTTCCCCAAGCCATCCTAGAGACTCTAAAGAGCCTTCTTCAGCACCACAGTTCAAAACCATTAATTTTCCTGACCAGCTTTCTTTATATTCCATCTCTCACTTCCATACATGACTTCTAGATAAACAACAGCATTGACTAGATGCATATTTCATGTAAAATTGCTTCACTCAAACTTTCATATCTGAAATATGTACAGTTTATATCTCATAAGAAAATTTGTAGCCTAGTTTTCACATGTGAAAGGAACAAAATTCCCACTCTTCCATGTACAAGATTGCTCAGCAGTTTTTCTTACGTTAAATATAAAGAATTCACTACTGCATATCGGAGATGCTGCTTGCAGACTTACATATGTTAGATATAGAGAATTCCCTATTTCAGTTAGAAATATCTAAATTTATGGAATGAAATATAAAATATACAGAATACCATGTTTGGGCAACTTTTTTAGTTTTCATTTTTAACTGAAAGATAATTATTTTACAGAATTTTGTTTGGTATTAAACCTTAACATTCACTCGATAATACCATATTTCATGCAAGAAAACATGTGGCTTGATGTTTGTATATAGAATCATGTGTGTTTCATAATTCATGTAAGATTTTCTAGAACCCATCTTTTTATGCATGAATTCCACAGATTCCATTAATCATATTGGAAAGTGACAGCATAGATTTTTGAAAAGAAAATAAAAACAACTACATATTTCATGTAACAAAATTTGTGCTCAGTTTTGTTCTTGGAAATATGGAGAATTTCATATTTAACGTAGGAAAATGGACACCCTGATTTTCTAATGACATGTCCTATAAGGACATGTATACCCTGATTTTCACATTTGAGATGTACAATACTCTGTTTGCAATAGATGTAAACCTATTGTATTAAAATTTAGTGCCTGAGTAATTGAATCTCTCATAGTTTCAGAAGTAAAATAGCCACCTAGACTTTCATAAATAAAATGGAAAGATGTCCATAATTCATAAAGAAGCATCTAATTTTCCTAAGGGAATATAGAAAATTCCATATTTAAGGTTCAAAAATCTTCTCCTGATTGACATATGTGAAACAGAGTTGTTGCTGATTTTCAGTTGACCAGCCAGTTCCAACTCTGCCACACAATGGACAGCAGCACTCCAGGCTTCCCTGCCCTTCCCTATCTCCAGTGCTTTGCTTAGACTCATCTTTGTTGAGTCAATTCTAAAATCTTTTCCTGATTGACATATGTGAAACAGAGTTATTGCTGATTTTCAGTTGACCAGCCAGTTCGAACTGTGCCACACAATGGACAGTAGAACTCCAGGCTTCCCTGCCCTTCCCTGTCTCCAGCACTTTGCTCAGATTCATCTTTGTTGAGTCAAGAGGTTCCAGCATGTCCAACCAACTCAACTTCTCTTGCCCCTTTCTTCTGCACTCAGTCTTTCCCACATCAGAGTGAATAATGTTTCATGATAAGGTAGAGTAGCAATCTTTCTTCCTGAATCCTTTAGCCAAATTATTAGAGTTTTAGCTTTAGCATCAGTCCTTCCAATGAACCTTTACAGTTAGTTTCTTTTAGGATTGACTGGGTTGAAATCCTTGCTGTCCAAGGGACTCACAGTAGTCACCTTCAGCAAGACAGATTCAGAGCCTCAGTCTTTGGCAGTCAGCCTTCTTTATACTTGAACTCTCACATCCATACATTGGCTCAGATCAGTTCAGTTCATTCTCGCAATCATATCCGACTCTCTGTGACCACATAGACCACAGAAGTCCAGGCCTCCCTGTCCATAACCAACTCCCGGAGTCTACCCAAACTTACGCCAATTGAGTCTCTGATGCCATCCAACCGTCTCATCCTCTGTTGTCCCCTTGTCCTCCTGCCCTCAATCTTTCCAAGCATCAGGGCTTTTTTCCAATGATTCAGCTCTTCCCATCCGGTTGCCAAGGTTTTTGCATTTCAGCTTCAACATCAATCTTTCAAATGAACACACAGGACTGATCTCCTTAATATGGACTGGTTGGATCTCCTTCAGTCCAAGGGTTTCCCAAGAGTCTTCTTCAGCATCACAGTTCAAAAGCATTAATTATTCTTCTTATCAGCTTTCTATATAGTCAAACTCTCACATCCATATATGACTACTGGCAAAACAGTAGCCTAGAGTAGACAGAACTTTTTTGGCAAAGTAATGTCTCTGCTTTTTAATAGGCAGTGTAGGTTGCTCACAACTTGCCTTCCAAAGAGGAAGCATCTTTTAGTTTCATGGCTACAGTAACCACCTGCAGTGATTTGGACCCACCCACAACCAATGAAATGAATAAATTATAAGAATTGTTCCCTGTCTATTTGCCATGCCATGAAGTGATGGGACCAGATACCATGATGTTAGTTTTCTGAATGTTGAATTTTAAGCCTTTTTTTTTTTTTTCACTCTATTTCACTTTCATGAAGAGGCTTTTAGATCTTCCACTTTTTCTGCCTTAAGTGTGGTGTCATCTCCATATTTGCATTTATTGATATTTATCTGTACAATCTTGATTCCAGCTTCTACTTCACAGAACCCAGTGTTTCTCATGATGTATTCTGCATATAAGTTAAGTAAGCAGGGTGACAAATCAGCCTTGACCAACTCCATTTCCTACTTGGAAACAGTCTGTTCTTCCATGCCTTGTTCTAATTGTTGATTCCTGACCTGCATCTAGATTTCTCAAGAGATAGGTCAGTTGGTTTGATATTCCCATTTGTTGTAGAATTTTCCACAGTTTATTGTGATTCATAGAGTCAAAGTCTTTGGCATAATAAATAAATTAGAAATAGAAGTTGTTTTTTTGTTTGTTTGTTTGTTTTTTGGGGGGGTTGAGCTCTCTTGCTTTTTCAGAGATCCAGGGATGTTTGCAATTTGATCTCTAGTTCCTCTGCCTTTTCCAAAACCAGCTTGAACATATGAAAGTTCATGGTTCACATATTGTTGAAGCCTGCCTTGGAGAACTTTGATTATTACTTTACTAGTGCATGCTGCTCCTGCTGCTAAGTTGCTTCAGTTGTGTCCAACTCTTTGTGACCCCATAGACGGCAGCCCACCAGGCTCCTCCATCCCTGGGATTCTCCAGGCAAGAACACTTGAGTGGGTTGCCATTTCCTTCTCCAATTTAGGAAAGTGAAAGTGAAGTCGCTCAGTCATGTCCGACTCGTAACGACCCCATGGAATGCAGCCTACCAGGCTCCTCTGCCCATGGGGTTTTCCAGGCAAGAGTACTGGAGTGGGTTGCCATTTCCGTCTCCATTAATGAACGCAATTGTGTAGTAGTTTGAGTATTCTTTGGCATTGCCTCTCTGGGATTGGAATGAAAACTGACATTTTCCATTCCTGTGGCCATTACTGTGTTGTTTTAAATTTGCTAGAGCAGCAAGCTGTGACTCTGTGGCACTGGAGTAGCCAGAAGTCAAGAGGAGATATCCTTTGGGCAAGTTAAGGAGCAGCATCTGTGCTTTGCTGTAGTAGCAGTGAAGAGATATTCCACGTCCAAATAAGAGAAACCCCAATAAGATAGTAATTGCTGAGAGAGGGCATTAGAGGCCAGAAACCCTGAAACCACAATCACAGAAACCTAACCAATTGATTACATAGCCCCTCCCCAACCCCCACCATGTCTAACTCAGTGAAACTAAGCCATGCTGTGTAGGGTCACACAAGATGGACATCCGTACATATATCCCCAGAGGGGGGCATGGAAAAACTAGTTTTCCTACATGGACCTTTGTCCACAAAGTGATGTCTCTACTCCTCAGCACACTGTGTCTATGTTGTCATAGATTTTCTTCCTGGGAGCGACAGTCTTTTATTTTCATGGCTGTAATCACTGTCCCCAGTGATTTTGGAGTCCAAAACACTGTATGTTGCTGTCTCCATTTTTAACGTTTGTATTTGCAAAACTCTGCACTTAGCCTTTGTTCCACATCATTTTGTACCCCAAGTCCAAACTTGCCTGTTACACCACGTATCTCCTGACTTCCAGTTTTTACATCACACTCAGTTATCATGAAAAAGGGCATATATTTGGGGTGTTAAATTTAGAAAATCTTGGAGGTTTTCCTAAAAATAATAAAGTTCCCTGGTAGCTTCAATGGTAAAGACTTGAAATACAGAAATTTGCATTGTCTACTAAAATCTACAGTGAGATTTTCAGACAAAATTAGTGAATTCCACATTTGCAGTAGGAAGCATAATCATCCTGATTTTCAAATATGAATTATAGAGAATTCCAACCTTCAAATAGAATTGACACCTATATTTTCCTATGTGAAATTTAGAGAATCATATAGGAAAATCTACACCAAGATACTGATATGTGAAATATAGAGATTTTATATTTCATTTTGTAATAGTGCCCTTGATCTTTTATACTTATTTTATGTAGTAAAGTCAACGTCTGGATATTTAATGAAATACAAGAATTTCATATAACATGGAAGAAATTTTAAAATATATAATTTATTTATTTATAATTTTTAGAATTTATTTATTTATGGCTGCACTGAGTCTTCATTGCTGTGCACAAAGTTTCTCAAGTTGCAGTAAATGGGGATTACTCTTCATTGATGTGAGCTAGCTTC